>JARHVA010001410.1:3277500-3405000 GCA_037957365.1 Torreya grandis
ATACCACAATATTATGACCAAGAATATTATTAATATAATTATTATTATGATTAAAATTCTTAGTATGACACTCTGAATGACATAGGACCTACACAACAACTCATAGATCAATTGCTAGCTTGACACAAATTTAAATGGTGATTACATATATTATGTTATAACTCCATGGAAATTTCTTATATACCAATTCATTAGTTAATATACATACTTTCCATTGTATATAACTTCATAATATCTACTCATCCTCTATATTATTCTATTCTTCTACCCCTTAGGTTTTTCTCATTTGGACCTTGCCTTTTGATTATTTACCCTAATATGAACATCCATGACACTCTGCCCACAATTAATATATTGCATATATATTTTTGCATTCCAATTGATAATTATTGAATATAAAATGTATAAATATAGTTTTAATTATATTTGAGATTTCATTATTACATACTCTTACTCTTACATACTACATGAACACACATTGATTCTAACCCGCTAGGGACATGTAGATAGTTGTCCATGTTACCGATAAACATTGCAACCTTCATGAGGGTGTTCAAGCCTCCTCATTTAAGTGATAACATGGGAAATATTAAAAATATATGGGTGACCTTATAGATGAAGATAACCACTATATATGTATATCTTCCTTGATTCTCTCACTTAAAAACTACAAACTAAGCCTGTTAGTTTAAATAGAAAGGGGAGAGAGAACTAAAAGTAAAATAAAATCAAGAGGTGATTCACCAAATTTGTCTCATCAACCTACCTATAATACACTAATAACATTAAATATAACTGAATATGAATCTAATTACACAACTCAAATGGGGTCTCTAAAATGAATGTTTCCAATAGAGGATATAGCATGGTGCATAGACTAAGGGGTTGATTAAGAGACCTAAAAGACACTAATTAATGCTTCCAATTTTAATAGATGTAAATATATTAGGAATCAATCTATATGACCTAAACATATTACCAATGACTTTAAAAGAGGTAAACATGATAGGATAAATTAGAGGAAGTAGTATGTTATCACTAACATTCATCAACTAACATGAAGTGTGTACTAGATACAAGTGTTGAGAAGGATTACTTCAAATTTATTAAATTCAAAGGTAAATTAAATGTGTTTATTTAGATAATTTTATAAAATATATGTCATAAATATCCTTCAAAATGCCATAATTAGGCATACATATATAATAAATAATAATAATAATAAGAAGAAGAAGAAGAAGAAGAAGAAGAGAGAGAGAGAGAGAGAGAGAGAGAGAGAGAGAGAGAGAGAGAGAGAGAGAGAGAGAGAGAGAGAGAGAGAGAGAGAGAGAGAGAGAGAGAGAGAGCTATTAAGAGCCAAAGATAGATATAAATAATTCATTCGACAAGTTACAAGAAATATAACTTTCCAAAGGATAGTTATGATTTATATTTTCAACATGTCTACAATCCACTTGATGACAATATTCTCAAGGTGGCATAGGATTTATGTTTGGATTGATGACTCATCTTATAATTCTTAAAATTATTCCTTGGAGTGATTATGATTTTCCAAGTCATCTTATTAGATATAAATTCCTTAAAAAATGGTTGAATACATGTATCTCATAATCTTTCCAACTCTATTCTACAATTTCCTTCATAGTTCTCATATTTGTTATCTTTGAGGAATATTCCTTGTAGCCCTATTTTATAACAAAGCTCCTTACTTTGAGTGATGTTGAAAAATTATATTAAAATTATAAAATATTTGAGTACCCTTTCTCTTATTTCATCTTCACCCAAAATTTCATGACCCACCTCCCAATTTATACCCACTTTCTCAAGACCCATCTTTACCAATTACACATAATTATGCCTAAAACAAGCCTATAGTACTAGAGATCATAAAATACTCTACACTACCACTCCAAAACCTAATAAATTTTTTATGCACCTTAAATAATGTCTTGTAGCAAATTATAAATATATTTCACTAGTTACAACTCAAGTTTTGCTAAATTTCAAGTTTCTAGCCCTAGGTTGTAAAAACAAATGCCTGAGTAAGCCAAGAGTGAATAAAAATACATAGAGAGAGTTATAGATAAATTAAATATATTATAATACCTATATTATTTATTGACCATCTTACTTCAACTCCTAAAACCATTGGTTTGCATGATCATTATCGATGAGCTTATTCTAGGCAGAAAGAACAGAATTTTGTAGGCAAAAGAGGGACATGTCATGGTTGTAGGTGTATTTCGTATTTTTAATGAACTTATAAAACTTATAAAAACCTAAAAATTACATTAATTTATACCCTAAACTTATTATATCAATTCAAACTACAATACCAATTAATGCATTGCATATTCTCTTAGATTCTTGTAAATTGGGCTACAAAAGAAGCTCTTTAGCATGCTTGTTAGTGCTCGGGTTTTATGCTTGTAGAGTCAATGGAAGGTTATTTATTCCATTGATTAATATTTTTAAACCCTCTATATACCTTCCTAAAATATTATCATGTTTCTCACCTTTCACTTACATCTTTAGACCTCATATATTATGCAAAGCTTATCTCTCTTATTTGATAATGTGGACCTATAGGTCAACTACATTCCTCTTAATTTAAACCATTGGTAATGTTCCTCTTGGTTTATTAAGCCCTGAATATTCATTATTAACCTTATAGAACAATTTTTATGACCAAAATACTCCATAAATCACCTTAAATGTCTTCAAAAACCTAGTTTTTGTTGGCAAACACTAAATTAATGTTCTTTAGGTCTATACCCAGCAAATGCATCTCAATGATGGTTTTATGAGTTTATTTCATTGGTAAATATTATATTAGGGTTTAAAATATACACCTTAAATTATATAAATTCATAATTCACCTAAAATACTTCTCCAAAACCTCCATGGTGCTTGCTCATGAAACCATCTCTCTTATTTTGTAAGGCTGTAGGTTCACATTTGGGTTGTATATGCATTGATTTTATGTCTGGTAGAATTTTAAGAGTTTTAGGAGTGAATTTTGTGTTTAAATAGGTCATAAATATCACTAATTACTATTTTATAGGTACTTTCCTTGCTTATTGACCTTTGAGACCCTATGAAAGAGCTCCAACCCATCTTCTAGTGAGCTAACACTTGCAATCTTATTCTAGAGATGTTTATGAAGTGAATTGGTTAACCTTGTATATTTTTTTTAAGGTTACATATTTCACTAATATAAAAAATAAAAAAAGGTTACTATTGGTTTCTTGGGTAACATAACCTATAATCAACATTACTCCTTTTAGTTTCAATAGGCCTAAAACCTCCTACAACAAGGTCATGGTCAAAACACTAATTATATGACTTAGATGACTTATTTGGTGGATTCATCACTCCCAAAAAAATTAAATGGACTCATAAAATATTATCATCTCAAATATATAATCCAATCACCATGAGTCTTCCTTTTCTAGGCATTTTTTATAACCACCTACGGGCAGTTTTATGCACAGTCAACATGCTTGTTAATCCCTTGACATTTGACCCTGTTGGTGATTATAAGATAAAATAAAGGCATATATGATGTTTCATATATGTTATTAACATTATTTAATTCCAAGCATATCTTATTTCATGCTCCAAGATGTTACAACTTCAATAAACATGTTTGTCACCTTTAATAACAATAAAACACAACACCATGTGCTAGATTGTTGCTCACACATGACAACTAGTGATGGATGATTAAGTTAAAGGACTATTAAATACATTTAGGATCTAAAAAAATCATTTATTTTCATTCATTATCATACACACTCACCAAAAGAAGAAAAAACTTGCTTGTGGGGTTTTAAGAGGGTTTTGGGTTGATTATTTTGTTAACAATTTTTCATAAAGCATAGCCTTTAAATAATAAAAATAATTCCTATAATTTAAATGTAATAAGGGACCCTATCCACCCCCAATATCACTAGATCCAACTTTGTCTCCTCTTCATGAACTAAGCACTTGAAAATGGCCTTCGCTAGCTTGCAAAGAGGTCAATGGGAAAGATAAAAAAAATTAGATTGTTTAGACATGAAGAAACTTTAAAAAACCTAATTTTATCATAGAAAACTTTTATAGACCTTAAAATATTTATTTATGACCTGAAATGACCATCTCCACTTTTAAAAATGGCCTTATAAGCCATTGTCAAGTGTACTACATTATACTTCATTTTCTTGATCTTTGGAGGGTCCCACCACTTATTTTACGTTGAATATTACCTAGATGAGAATGTGAGAGAAGTAAATACCTTGAAATATATTTTAAATACATTATAGGCCTCAAAATGCACTTGATTTTCCTTATTTTCAAACGTAAACATCACCTTAATTTCTCTTAATTTACCTTAACTTTTGCAAAACATGAAATAATAATGTTTTCATCTTGCCATACCTTGTCTATTGAAGCTCTTATTCAACATATTGAATCATGTCACCTTGGAATGTCAATACACCAATATCTCCCCATGGGTCAACATATCTTAATTTTTATAAATTAGCCTTAAACTTTGATAAGATACCTTAATTTATCCAAATCACAAACAATACCTTGATGTAGGAGATTAAAGACAAGACTAGACTCTTGACTTTCTCTCTTAGACCTTTCAAGAGACCTTAAGATGACCTAACACTTGACAATACATCGTTTTATGGAAAATCATAGCAAAGTTTGACTAATAGACCTAGATAAAACCTAAGAAAAAATCACTAACAAGTCTAGGCAATACTAGAAGCAAATTTTTGAATTGACCTTACCTATGGTATCCAATGTTGGATAAAATTTTAGGTGACCTTATAGGATTGCATGCTTTATATGTATCTACTCTAATTTCATTCATGTCTCTATTAGGCTATGGAGTCACCCATGATTGACACAAACTAAAATAGGCCTTGAGAACTAACCTAAAAACCTCTTGAGAAGAATGAAACATTTGACTTCCTTCACCAACACATAAAACAAAATAAGAATCAAACACACCGACAAGACACCCACTATGCTGAGAAATACTTAGGGGAGATAAAACAAGAAACTATTATGTAAATTAACATTTTATATTTGATCCTCCTAGATAAAAATGAAAAATCCTTGAGTCTTATTCATGTAATGAAAAAGGATGGTGTATAAGTTGTTGGTTATCCTTTGTTCTTGCTTTGGAAACTCTTTTATTGATCACCATTATTTTTTTCTTCACCTCAAATGGATCAATAATGTTAAACATGTCTTTAGTAATGATAAATTCATCTTGATATTCAACACTTACCTCATACTGATATCCAACCTTGAAAATACTTTCCAAGTTTAACACACTTTAATTTATGATGGATTCAACATCTTTATCTTCTAACGGTTCCTTGGAAGATTGATCTTTTGTCATCTTAAAGAGTATCATATTCATCAAAGCATGATACATCTTGAACTTAAACATATTTGTGATTACTTGTAGGATTTTTTAGATTGATAATAGCTTTGCATTTCTTAACAAAACTTCATCTTATCTTTGTAGAGTTGTCAACTTATCAAACTCTTCAAATTTTTTGAACATATCATGAATAACCTCTTAAACTTGTTCATGAGATTCAAAAAGACTAGAAACCATGATGTACTCTTCAATATTCTTGTCCTTCATATCTTCATCATGTTCATTGGCCAAGATAATACTCTTATCATTTTATTCATGGTTTCTAAGTTTACTATCCAAACTTGAGAAAAATGTTTCTAATTCCTCCCAAAAGGAATATTTTTCTTGGTAAATTGGAAGTATGCCAACTTCAATATCATTCTTGACATACTCTTTAGGGACAATAGGCTTGTAAATCACTTAAAAATCTTCAATATAATCATGACATATCTACAAAGTTTATTTTTCAAACTCTATCTCTTGCTCATGACGTTCAACAAAACCACTAACCAAGGTGTCTACAACTTGAACAACTACTACATGGTCATCATAAATCCATTCATCAAGACTCATTACATGACAACAATATTGGTCTTCTTATTATTCCATGAATAATGGAAGTTGATTTTCCCATCCAAGTTCTAGGTCATCATGCTTATTTTGTATCAAACCTAATTTGTATTCCTCTTCATCACCTTCAAATCCATACCAGCTAGATCAGTCCACTTGATCTTTTGTAACATCTTGAAGGATGTCCAAATATTATATGGAAAGTATAGGTATCTCTTGATATTTAGAAACTTATTTTCCTTACTCTTGACAAGGTGGAATACTATGAAATATCTCTTCATCATATACACTAGAACCACTATCCTCAAAGCCTTTTTGATGTTCACTTATAATTGACTTGTTTTTTTCTCAAGGATAACTACTTCATCTTCCTTTCCTGACAAGATCTCCTTTTTAACTGAATTCTCATATTATAGCCTAAATTAAACATGTTCTCTTTTACAAAAGGAGGATGTGGGAGGGAAAGATAACTCAATGTCTTACTTGAAAATTGATAGAGTGTCCTTCCAACTTAGGACTTTGGGAGGGCTAGGTTGATTTTAGTATTCTTAAAGATATGTATAAGGGAATTATGTTGAGGATGATACATTATTCTCCTTTCATTATTTAATTAATCTATAAAACTTTGATATATATTTAACTTCATGGATAACTTAAAATTGAATGATATGTGAAGGACTTGAGGGACCTGGGAGATCTCTTTACTTGACCTCCATATACTTCTCTTTTTATTGAATTTGAATAGGCATGGGAGAAATATATTTTTCAAGAGTTAGCATGATATAATCAAGGGTCATAGTACAATAATGCCTCAAAAATGGAATGGTTTGAGATAATTCAGGAATAATGAGTTGAGGTTACATATTCATGTGCCTCTCTTAACGGTATATTACAACTTTGATTAGATTTGAAGTAAAAAATGTTGATATGGAATATGCGAAGGCATAGAAGGATGAATGAATTTCAATTTTTTTATCTCTTCAGGTTATAATATATTTTCCATAAATTGAATCAAGACTCTTGTTTCTATCACCTCATTTATTGGCATTTAATGATTCCTTCCCTCAATATTTGCCTATAAAGACATAATCAAATGCACTAAATCCCTTATCATTTGAATGATTTTACTATGAATAGTTTGGATGGGAATAATTATACATAGATCCTTTTATATATCAATATTTATAATTTGCATTTCCATATCTACAAGGGTTTTTAATAAATCTAAGAGAGCTAGAGTAGGAGTAACATAAATTTAAAAAGGTTGGATAAAGGGACAAGTAGGCTGACAAAGAGGTTGAGTTAAATTGGGAAAGGGTATATAAGTTTTTTAATAGCCTTGGTGAGGTTGACATGTTTTTTATTTAGAGCCACTTTGGGTGAAACCGTGAATGCTATCAATATAACATGAATAATGTGAAGGCATAAGTACACATCTTGACCAAAATAATGATGACAATACATACCAATTTATAATTTTCAAACACTTAGGCTTCTTCTACCAATTTTGGTTCACTTGGATTTTCTATTAATGCTTTTTTTCATGTCTCCAAAGGCTAATGCATTGAAAATCAACATCAAAAACTCTTCAATCGATGAAATCTAGAGTCTTATTAGGCATGTTATCACTGTTATAAAAAAAAGTTTCACCTTTGAGGAGGGTGTTTTGTCACTCAATCTTGAACCTTACATATGTTTTTAAAGGATTATATAAATTTATTGAAACATTATATTACCTCTAAGCTTGTGTATTACCTATAGTATAGGTAAACCTCTAGGTTTAAAGGCTAGCTCCCTAGATTAGTATTTGATATATTATCACCTACACTACTTGATTTATTGGATGAAAAGAGATAAAGAGAACATGGAATTAATGTATCTTAACAAGGTGATACAGAAATTGTAGCATGACCACTACCAATCGATTACAAGTACACTCAGACATAATCCTAATTTGCATATGAAACTATTCTAAAACTACCCTTGTATTAGTATTTCAAGTAAAGGTTTGTTAAGCTAACCTAAGCTAGGAGGAATAACTCAAAGGTCATGACTTAGAAATTGTGAAGATAAAACTCACTAAACTCATGAAAATTACATTATAAAAATTCAAGGGACCTACAATAGACTTTCAAAGTTGAATATATATGCAACCAAGGATAACATGCTAAATAAGAGAAACTATCACTTAGCAAGATCAGATAACTTAACATACACATTCAAAACCACTCATGGATAAGTTAAAATAGATCATTATTTATTTATTAAAGGATAAAAATGATCAAGGATTCATCGTACTCAACTGGAGGATGCATTTCTAGTCCAAAGTGGCTCAATATATAGCACAAGTTTTAGACAAAAGAAGTGTGTGAGAGAGATAATATAGAAAATGTCATGTAAGTTAAGGGAATTATCATAAAATACTTAAAAATCCATGTGTATCTCCTCTTAAATTCTCTAGCTCTCCAAGTGGCATGGGAGGTTGAAAAGCATTCTTGACACCTTGACTAGCTTCTTGAAACTCTTCTTTTTCTTCTTGACATGTTAAAGGACAAATGGTCTTATTGGTAATTAGATTAGTTTTTCCTACATGGTTTCTCTACTCTTGAAACATCTCAACTAACCCCAATATTTTATCTTTGACACATCACCTCATTCTCTTTCAAGGTGTCTAGAGGGCTCTTCATCTCCTTAGGCCTATTTTGCACACAAGTGTCAAAACGTAATTTCAATTACTCTAGCTCATGAAAAATTCATAGATGGCATATTGAAATTATATTGTACCTAAATAAATTAATTTTAATCCCTCAAACTATCCCCAATAATTCACTCTCTACCAAAGGTCTCAATCACACCTCATTCCTTATAGCCTTTTTTCAATTTTTTTCCTTGTGCGTAAATTATAAAAATTATATTGATAAAATAAAGGAATATTTTAGGACACTCAATTTTATTATAGTCTCATTTCAAGTTTCATGAGCTTAATCTATGTGGAAGTCAACTTTTTTTGCCTAACTCTTCTGCTAATTAGGCATAGTTAGGACTCTAGCCCTATAAAGTGAATTCTAGCACTAAACTCTTCATACACTTATAAAACCATCGAGAAGTGTGTGATTCACATTAATCATGAAAAAAATAATCTACATGTTATTTTTTAACTTTTTCAATAATTTTCTTGTATCCAAACCATGAAATGGCCCAAAAATAAGCCCTTCACAAGCCTGCTTGGACTGCCTTACAAAATGGAGTTGGTTTGGTCACTTCCAAGGGTTATTGAGAAAAAATTTTGATTTAATTTTTTTTAAAAAAGTACCAATTCACCTCACCTCATGAATATGAACATCTCACCTTATTATAACACCAAAAAAACATAAAATACATGCAAAATAGAGTATTCTAAACAAACCATATAGTAGTCCATACAAGTGTCCTACATGTAGATGAGATAATTAGAGTATATAAAAACTTACAAGAGTTTTTAGGATAAATTTGTGGCATTTTATCTGATTTAGGAGTCTATCTCTACAAATTGGTCATTATGACTCTCCTAGATAGCTTGAACATACTTCAACTTCTTAGCGATGATTCACAAAGTTGGACATATGACTCCTCCAACCAATTACAAAAATTTGAAGTAAATTAATTTAGTTAATTTACAATAGGATAAAAATGTCCCATTAAGCATGTATGATTCATCCCAAGTGAATCAAAATGACTTATCAGATGGAAAAAGGAATTCTGGAGGGTCTGAGCAAGTTTGTAGTCTATTGGTGTATGTTTTGAGTTTATTATGAGATCTAATGACATAAGAAAGATCTATAATAGCTATCTCAACACTTTCCAATCAATATTCAATAACCTTATTTCATTAAACCTCTTCAAAATCTCATTTGCATAGTCATAAGGTTCTTGTGTCAAATTGATTGTCATACCCTAGTACATTATTTGTGTCATTTTCTTCACTGTCAAATAGTATAACACTTAATGAAATTTTTTTATAGTCTCTTAACATTCCCCTTAGGGTCTCATTTCTATCCACTTCCTTTCACTGACCTCTTCCCAACTAACTATTATAAGTGATTATGTACATATAATTAGGTTTGTATATGAATGTGAAAGGACTTGATTGTGTTTTAATCATTTCCTCTCTTTGATGTATGTATATAACCTCATGAAATTTTTATTTATACCTTTAAAAATATCTTCAAGGATCTAATGGTCTCATTCAAACTCATTTGTCTATTCATAACTTGTTTGTTGACTATTAAAACAAGTTATCTTATGCATGTATTAGGATTTTATATAATTAAAATAGGGTCTGTGTTGCCATTCTTTTTTTACTGATTTTAAAAATATGATGAGACAATTTTTGTCATTGTCTAATCCTCTCCAAACACTTATTCTTCGTCAGACTTCTCTATAGTATCCCTTTAACTTCAGATTAAATGTGTATTCTCTTTTCAAATATCTAAAAACTTAGTGTTTTTAGAAGTCTTTCTTGAAACACTAAAACACTCCAAAATTTGTCATGTTTTGATGGACTTAGTGCTTCTTTAGAACCCATGAAAACTCTTTATTTTATTGCCACTGTCTCAAAACAAGATTAGTCTTCTTCAACTTGTTGACTACGTATTAATTTGGGAAAACTTGATTGTGTATGTTTATCAACATTTGAGATGCGTATTTAGTTTCATTTGTGACTTAAATGTCTTGAGATATTCAATATCCTTCAAATATTTCATGCCACTATCTCAAGACTTTTGACATTCTAAGTCATTTATGCAATCTATACGTGATTGTATTGTTATACATATGCATTTTGGAAATAGGTTTGTAGTATTGGTGTTTCAATAGACCCTTCATTTCATATCAAACACATCAATTTATTAATATTATATTATGAAATTAAAACATTATCAAACCCTTGAAATTTAGTACTTTCATCCTCATTCATTGACTTAAAGCAGAATCTCGCTATCCTATTATATGTGTTATTTCTAGGATAGTTTTGAGTGTCCCTATGTATTTTTAGACATTTAAAACTATTATCAAACCATTTAAAAGGTTAAATTACGTTATCTATGGTTTATAAACTTCTATTAAAATCTTGAAACTTAGATCTCTCATCAATCTAACCATTTAAGACCAAAATAGTCTATGTTAGTTGTAGGTGTTGATTAGGAGTCTAAGTTTGCATATAGTCTTGATTTTGTTATCCCTTAGGTCTTATGACCACTTCCAAAAAGTCTAATAATATTTATATATTCTATTTTTACCTTAATTACTCCTCACTAGATTAAAATTTTCATTGCATCTCAAAATACCAATGTTCAAGACAACTTTTTAGTGGATAGTTACAAGTGATAGTTTTAGACAAACTTGACTATGTATAGGCCTTTGTTGACTTATGAAGACACCTTGGGTATATAAATTAATATAATCCATTATTTATATTATATATTAATATCTCCTTAATGAAATTAATACTCTAAGCTATCATCTACCTCTATTCATTATTATCCTACATACAGTCTTGTAAGTGACTGAAGATTGCAAATCACTTTTTTGGAACTTTGAAAATGAAACAAAGAATATAAATGAGGTATGAAAATTATTGTCATTATATAAAAATTTAAAATAGAATAACAAAAATCTATGATTAATTTAAATGTATATCAAAATATGCCAATTACCCTATTAGGCAAACACAAGAAACACATAGTCCCTAAAAGTAAATGAAGAATTGACAAATATTGAATCTTTATAGAATATTTGGATATTGAAGAGGTTATGAATTGATTAATAAGGCATATAGAGCCATGAAAAATTATTAAAATTAACTTTACCACCTATAAAAGCTTTGTAACATGTAAAAAGATAGTAATTTGTAGACAGTGAATAAGAGCCACTATCCATTCTAAAAGGACATCCACACATGCCAAGAAGATGGGTAAATAATTTTGAGGAATATAAATACATATTAAAATTATTTTCATGTAGATAATATTTCAAAATTTGTTAAAAAATCCAAGAAATACCCCTATTATGATTGACTAGTAGATTTTAGACCCTTAACTTATTAGCAATTGCTCCTAAAGTTAAGAAGATGACTCTGAGAACCAATGCCAAAAGTTTGAATTTGACCAAGACTAAAATGAAGTCCTAAATTTTTAGGCTCTCACCTTCTCACTATTGGCCATACCATCTAATTCAATCTATCTATGTGAGCTTGTGAAGGAATCGATGGAGTATGTAAGTGATGTTTTGCAATTTTTTGATCTAAAACTTCCTTCCAATATTTTTTCTAACTTTTAGGAGATGAAAAGACACATATGAAACATTTCCACTTTCCAATGACTTCAACATATTCATACAACTTCCTCTAACTCTTAAAAGTGGTGTTGAACTCCAAGAAATTGACCTTTTTTAACAAGTTGATAGGTGTGGTAGTTGATTAGTGGATCTAATATCTGTGGAAGGTTCTTTTTACATATTTTTAGTTTGTTAACTTTAAAAAACATCAACGTTAGCTAAAAATCACCTTTTAATTCATTTTCGATAGATTCAAGTTAGTAAATGGACCTTATAGTATCCAAAACACCATGAAACATTATTTGAAGATGTTTTATATATGAAATGACCTTAATTCACCCATAATCACCTATGATACATATTGACCATGTTTTATCTCTCACTGACACCCTGGACCACTATATGACCATAACATGATATTACCTTAACTTCTCCAAACTTACCTTAATAGATGATAATAAGGTGTTTAAAGGTTTATAGGGACCATATTTCATGACATGAACACATAAAAATAACATGGCATGTTTGAATTTACATAAGGGGTGATAAATTTTACTTGGGGTCAAATTTGGTCAATATTTTTTCCAATTCACAAGGGTAGCATGCTTGCAATGCTAATAGGACCAGTTGCCTTATATGTCCATTGGGAAATGGAGTCTCTATCACTTAGTTTCAGACCTTGAAATACATTGAACAAGACATAACAACCTGATTATCTTCATAACACACATAAACAAAGGATAAAAAGACACAAATAAAGCAAGACACACACATGTGATCTCAAGCACTTAGGAAACACAAAGACAACTTAAACAAACTATAATATATATAAACTAACCTGAAATAGAAATCTTCCTCATAGATCAAAGGGTAAATATGCACCAGCTTTGGCTCTAAGATATTAAATAAGGAAAGAGGTAAGTTACCTTTGGATTCTTGTCCTTGAAGTCTTCAACTCTTTCATACTTGCCACTCTCTTTGGCATGATGTCTAATATGATGATAGTAGTTGTAAACATGTCACCTATAAAGGTGAACTCTTCTTTCACTTCAACATCCTTCTCATGAACTTACATGATGTTTGTTCTTGTTTCAATCATGACCACTTCTTGACTTATAAGAGCAACCTAATTTTGAAGATTTTCATGTTGTCCTTCAAGAAGCAAAGCATCTTCAAGAACATCTTTAGATTTTTTACCACTTACAAGATCATCAAGCTCTTTAAGGAGCTTAACACACTCAAACTAATATTCATCATTATCCTCCATGAAGACATCTTGTTCAAGCTCTTTGTGCACATGAACTTGAGCCTTGAAAAGACCTTAAGGATCCTTGAGGAGTTTAAAAAGTTGCTCCTAATCATTTTTGTTTTCTTTCCCTTCAATAACTACATCCTCTTTAAACTCATATTCTTGGTCCTTGAGAAATTCATTAAGCTTAAAGTTGGATTCAACTTCAACAAGTTTGGATGGCATAAAATCTTCTTTTGAAAGCACATAATCAAGAGGTAAGGCAACTTCAAGAGTGTCTTCAACTTCAGTTTCTTTACTTTGATCAAACTCTTCATTGAAAACTACAATATCATTAAGATATTTTATTTTTCCACTCAAGAAGATTGAATTAATCTTGTCTTCACAAATGTGACTCCCTATGGTTAGTTTTTCAGCATAAACACTTGAGTCATCTTCATGGCCAAATTTCACTTTGGCTTTCTATTCTTCACTAATCTCTCATAGGATGGGCTCTCCTTGAAGAAGGGTTGTGGTGGGAGGGTGTTGAATCAGTTTATGGGTTGGAGAGGGAGTATGAGGTGTGATGGAGGGATCATGAATGGGATTAGGAATGGATACTTCTTGAATGAACTCATGGGGAGATGACAAGTTGAATTGAGTAATGGGAGAGACAACTTATTCAACAAGAGTTTCAATTTTCTCATAGCCTTATTGAGGCTCTTCAAAAGCTTCAATCTCATATTAAACCTCTTTAATTTCTCACCTTTTAATCTATCTACCCACCATTGGATATAACATCTCATTTTTTCAAATAATCATTGATGACATAGTGGGATTCCTCTTCAACCAACCTCCACTTATTCATAAAGAATGGAATTGGCTTTCTCAACTTCTCTATGAGATGAATAAGGATAACATCAAGTTCCTTATCTGATTTATTCATCACATTTTGTTATTTTATCATGTTTGGCATGAGTGCCAATAAGGATTTAGCTTGAGGTGGAATTGAATTAGGAGGAAGATGGGGATAATAAGGGTTTTGGTGAGCTTCAATTTGTTGAGTTGGTTTCTTGACTTGATCTTGTAGGAATTTATATCTTACCTCCAAATACTTTATTTTCCAACAAATGGGATCATCTGATTCCTCATGACAAGTCTGATAAGAATTAGGTTGAGGTTGATATGGATCATAGGGCTGATAGGTAAACACTTATTTACACTATTCTTGATAGCCTTCCTCATAGGCTTATTCATAGGGTAGCTCAATAATATAATGGTCATATAAAGTGGAATTAGGATGACCATAAGACTCTCATGGCTCATAGGGTTGATAACACTCTTGATAAGGCTATTGAGATACATAATATGAGTCATGACAAGGTTGGTATGGGATGTAAAATAGAAACTCTCATCATATCCATCCATACAAACTTCATTAGTCAAATGAACACATAAGATATTAGAAAATTGTTTCCCAAAAATTACTTGAGCTTCTTAGAAGTATCTAATTACATTTGGAGTCACCATTGGTGTTTATTAAACTCTTCCCAAAATTGAAAAGTAGAAAAACACAATAAAAATTTATTGCATTATTTGGTCCTTAAGTCTCACTGGGCATGCCAGAACTATTGTCACTCAATATTGTACCCTAGCGAGCTTATTCAAGTCTTCTCTAAATTGACTGAAGCATTGGATTACCTATAGGTATGTGGGTTTCTTATAGAAAAGGTAAACCTATAGGTGTAAGGGATATCTCCCTAGATTAGTATTTGATAACTTATCACCTACACTACTTTCTTTCTTTAAGGAAAAGAGATAGAGAGAATATGAAATGAATCTATCCTAATAAGGTGATAAACTAATTTTTACTTGAACACTATTAACCAAATATAAGTACACTTTAAACAAAATCTTAATTTACATATGACACTACTCTAAAATTTCCCTTACCTTAGTATTTCTCATGGAGGTCTGTGAAGCTAACCTAAGCTAGGAGGATTAAACCCAAGCTCATTACTTGACACTTGTGAAGAGACAACTTAGTAAACTCATAAAAAATACATTATAACACTTCAAGATACCTACAATAGACTTTCAAAGTTTAATATGGATGCAAGAAAGGATAACATGCTAAATAAGAGAAATTGTAGTCATATAGAATGTGAAAATTGGTAGCTTGAGCATGGTTTATGACACCTAATTCATAGGTCCATCTTGCATGCTATCATAACTGGTATAAGCATATTTTCACTAATTCCAAATCATCCATAGGCTTTCAAGACCTCATTCTAGCTTAGTCAGGACCCTTTTTCCATGCTTATTCCATTCCCCTAGGTTTGTACCCTAAGGACAATAGCACCCAACTTGGATTATAGCACTAGACCCTAGGGTGTCCCATTTCTATCACTCCTATTCAATCACATTTTGAGCATAGGTGATCATTTTCCCCTGATTAACCTTTTTTAGTCTATCAACCTAGAACAATGGCATTTAACACATGACAAATATATCTCTATAAAATCCCAATCAAAGTTCATTTATAAGGGTTGGTAATTATTTTCAAAAGCAAGAAATAATACAAACAAGACAACTAGATAAAATTTCCCTATTCTTTACATACAACCAACTAATACAAACACAAGCTCATTCAAACCTTCACACTAATCCCTATCCACCTCAAGCACACCTAGTTTAGCATTTTTGAATATTCATTACACTATTTCACAAAGAACATCAAGTGAGAGAACTACATATGGATTAATCCCTCTTTGGAGTATTTGTATGTAGGTAGCATTCCTATATAATGGGTGTAGATACACGTTCAGTGCATCTTACACACACTAAACCACCCTATTTCTCCAAGTTTTCATTCAAGTTCAAGCACAAAGAAGACTTAGGGTTGGATATTAAATTATATCTACAAATATCTTCATTAAAAATCTTGACTCAAAATTTCATAAGAAAACTAATATAGGGACAATGGACAAAACCCCCAAAATTTAGATCTCTGTGACTAGTTTAGACAATAGCAGTAGGACTTGGACTATAGTGTCAGACCTTGAAGTGTCTTGTTTTTGGCACTCCTATCATTTTGTTGAATGAAAACTAGATCCTAATTTTTTATAGTGTCCCAATCCTATACAACCATTATCAACTTCTATCTCAGTCATCTTGGTTTAGTTTAAGCTAAGTTATATTTCTCTTCGTTTATTACTATCTTTAAAAAGGCTCAAATTATAATTAAATTATACAAATTAGGGGCTTAATTATTTTAATATTATTTAATTATTTAAATATATTATACACTTATATAAATTAGGAATAAGACTCCAATATTCCCAAAATTATTAAATAATTTGGTGAACCTAACTTACTTTGTTTGCACATACAAACCCTAGAAACACTAGGAAAATTTCCTTGTAACATTTCTAGTATTTTTTCCTAAATATTTAAATTAAAATTCTTAAATTTAGCATATTAATTTTTAAAATCATTTATTCTAAACCCTAGTTGAATTTACTAGTTCCCTTTATGCACAAAAACCCTAGAAACCCTAGGAATAATTTCTTGCTAATTTTAGATATATTTTCTAATTTTTTACTTGCGTATTTAAATAAAAAATTCACTCTAATTTTTAAAATTTCATAGTAATTTTTATAAAATATTTTGTTTTCCAAAACCTAGTTGCACATACTAGGTCCTTTCAAATTAAGAATTTTCTAATATTTTTTTAATTTTTAATTTTACATATTTTAATCAAAAATTTAAATTAATTTTTACAATTCCATAGTAACTTTAGAATATATCATTTCCAAAACCCTAGTTACATATACTAGGCCCCATCATTGTTAACGTATCACCTTACATGTTTAAGAAAATCCTCCTTGCATCTCTTCTTTTGAAACAAAGTGAAAGACTTAGTGGTAACCCTCTTAACCTCACCTAGATTCCTTCAACCCAACCATATAGCATTGATAAACAACCATCTTGGGCTCCTGTTATAGATCCTAAAAATATAGATTACACTAATTTCCATGAGGATAATTTTAGCAATGAACAATATAAGAATAATAATGATGATACAAACACCAATGTTCTTGATCCATCACATCAAACTCTTGATTTACTTCTACCTATAAATTATAATGAAGTTATCTTCAAAAAAGAATTGATCTTACAAAGTTTTCAAGAAAGACTCAAGTACCAGCCCTAAGATCATACTCTTATCTTAAAATCTATCATGGAAATTAAAAAGTCTAAGCAAGTTGAGTCTTCCATTCCTTCAGAGCATCTAGTTGAAAATAACACTACATGGGTAACTATGTCTCAACAACCCCCTATAGTATCCTAACCTTCCTCTATGCCACCACCAAATATAGCTAGTACATATTTATCTCCTGATGTGGCAACCTTTATGCAAGAGATAAAATATATTCAATCCAAGGTTATACATCTTGATCAAGGTGCTTTTAGACCTACATAGGCCTTGGATTCTTTTGCTCTACTTCATACATCATTTGCATGTCATATTGATTAAACACCCTTGCCAAAAAGTTTTCCTCAACCTAGGTTCACTCAATATGATGGAAAGGGTGATCTAGAGACACATTTGAGATATTTTCACATAGTATTCTTGTACTATGTGCGAAATGACTAGCTACTAACCAAGTTATTTCCATGGAGTATAATGGATTATGCTTTACAATGGTTCTATAGTCTATCAAATCACTTAGTCAATGCATTCAATCTTTAAGTAGACATTTTCTTATCTCATTTTAGCATTAAAATTTGTGATAAGGTTTCGTATGCCCAAGTTTCACAATAGAAACAAAGGTCAAATGAGCATCTCATAGATTATGTTCTACAATATAAGACTATTTTGGTTAAGATGAGTAGGCCCATGGTTGATCAAGAGTTACAAGATCCCTTCAAATAGAGTCTTCTACCATCTTTACATTAATTAATAATGTTCACAAAATTCTCTTCCTTCACTGAGTTATGTCATACACTAAAGGAAATGGAATTTAAACTCATTTTAATGGGTGAATTTAAGTACACAAGTATAGCAAAAAAAACAAACAAGAGTAATAATAAAGTCTCGTATAAAGTAAAATTCAATGATATCAAGAGTTAAAATAAACCAATAGTTAATGTATCTTCAGATCCCCCTCAATGATTGGTTTTATCTATGCCTCCTCGGTGAACCTTTACGAATCTACCAATTTCTCCAGCTAGAGTTTTATAACAGCTTTTAGAATGTAATATCATATCTCTCCCTCCTATTTAGGAAGTTGATCCAACAAAGCCTCTTCCATGGGGATATGATTAGAATTAATTTTGTAATTTTCATAGGGAACTAGGCCACACAACAAATAGATGCATCAATTTGAAACACAAGATATAGGATTTGATATATGGTAACATTATTGATCTTGGTAATTTAGTTGAGCCTCCTCAATCAAAGAAAACACAAGCTAAAACTTTGAAAATATTTTTAGATCCTTTCCCATAGTATTATAAACAAGATACATGAATACATTAGGTTTTCACCATGTATGTCATGCACATCTTTTACCATCTATATACAAAGCACCTTCAGTTAAGTGACATCCTTTGAGCAATATGATTGGTGTGTACAATTCCATAGTTCTAGCTAGACCTTTAATCTCCTTCTTAGAGTAGGAGATAGTTGAGGGTGATTTAGATTATCATGAAATATTTATCATATCTTACATTAATAATAATCTTATTTATAGTGTTCTCATAGATAATGGATCCAGCATGAACATGTGCACTATGACATTACTGAAACATTTGGGATATTCAGATCAAGATATTATCTTGATAGACATAGTTATCTATCAATTCAATGGGCACATATAGATTTCATTTTTTGAGATTATATTTCATTTATAATTTGGTCCAACATATGTGGCTACACCATTTACTATTATTCCTAGTGTAGGATTTTTTGATATGTTACTTGGTCGACCATGGATTCAAAAACTTCAAGTAGTACCTTCTATAATTTATAGATGTGTGAAATTCATTCATGATAATAAATTTTTTATAGTTGGTAGAGTTCCATATGAGTTACCACTCCTTACATTAGAGCCATCGATTATTTTATAATCACTAATTCTAGTTCAACTACTAGTTTTAGTTCCACCTCTAGTTTTAGTTCAGTCACTAGTTTCAATTTCTACACCAGTTTAAGTTCTTTCTATACTTAAAATTTAGACACATTTGAGGCCTCTATTACCAACATAGAGAGTTCATATACTTATATCGAGGTCTCTTTTATAGAAACCATAATTTTAGAATTTTAGGTAGCTTCCACATATAGTGTTCACACCTAGGGCAATATTAGTGAGGTCTCATGCCTTTACACAAAGAGTACATGTTTAGAGAGCTTATACTACTACTAGATGGGTCTTGAAGATCCCTAAAGTTTCATCCACTTGCTAGAGTTATATGGGGACCCCACAACCAGTTTCTACTTCAAAAAATTTAGTGTATTTATAGTATATATACCTTTCAAAGCCACAATCTCATCCCTTCCATCATGCTTCATGATCACGCATGATCCCTTTCCTAGATATAAGACACCATGATCAAGAGTATACCATGAGACTCATTAGTTAGTATTGTCTCTCTTCATCCTCACTTGTACATAGTTTCTTTTTGCTTACTTATACATAGCTTCTTAGTATTTCTTATACATAGTCTCCTTATGATTGATTGCACATAACTTATATATCAAAAATACAAAAAACATTAAAATATGTTTAAAATACCAAAAACATTCAAATATATCAAAAAATCTAAAAAAAATCAAACATATCAAAAATTAAAAAAACATTCAAATAACTCAAAAACATAAAAACATTTCAATTGTATGCATCATCCATGTTTTACATTTCTACCACCATGTTAGACTTACATTTTATTTTTCTATTCTATTTTTTGTCCACTTATCTATATTACCGTGCTTCACTTTATCTTCTTTGAGTGTGTGTAGTGACTTCTAGATCTCTGATTGCTTTACTCTACCCATTAAAGGGGCATCCCACTTCATACATTCAAGACATACATCAGTATATCTACCCCCTAGGGGCATCTTCTATATGACTACACCATCTCGGTTATGTCTTCCCTACACAACACACTCTAGTTATCATGTTGATGTACATTAATTACAAGATTACATAGATTACTCTATTGACATTGACTAGTATAGAACACTTATGTATTTCTTATTATATACCTAGTCTTGTACTCCATGTCTTGCATACTTTCATTTCTTGTTTTTAATAGTTAGATTTGATTTTATTTCTAGTATTTACATAATTTCCTTTCTTGATTTTCATATCTAGATGTGATTTAATTTCTTATTTATTTTTTCCCCCTCTATGTACCTTAGGAAATTTGCCAATGTCTATTGCTTCTATTCTTTTGAGTGCCTTAGGATATTTACCAATGTCTTTTGGTTTTACTCTTCTATGTGCTTGTGTCCCTTGTACCAATATTACTTGTTTCTAATTGTATGTGTATGTTGCATTTGAACATACCTTGTATAATTACTTCATAATTTGAGTGGCATGTGCCCATGTCCCTTGTTTTCCTAGACCCTTGGCCATTCTTATGTGTTTCTTACTTCTTACCTTGTGTGTTTGTTGATTAATTGATTTTCCATTGTTTAGAATACCATGATATACATTAAGCATTATCTTTCTTATTAGATGCCATGATGGACATCATACTCCATCCCTTTTTTTTTAGGGAAGTCATTGTAGGGTATTCATTCCTACCCTTAGAGGAGGGGAAAGTAAATAGTGGTTTTGTCATAGAGATTAGAGTTCCTATTGATCAAAAAACTAGTTTTTATAATAATCAAAATAGTAATCAAAGGTGAAACTAGGTAGAATTAACCAAAAATATAGTGACAATTCTAGAATAATCTTTAGTTTTAGTGGTGTAACCCTCACCTTGTTTACACCTCAAGTTACCTTACCAACATGCCACTTCTTCATTAGACTATGTTCTTTTCTTTTGATTAAATTTTCTCTTATCTCAATGCTCAGATACTAGTTGAGTCATGAATGCTCTTATTGGTGACATAGCTCTATATAGGAATCAGGATCATCAATGCAAACTTGCTCATTTGTAAAACAATGTCATTCATACCATGATAGATAGAAATCTTTATTAAGAACAATACAATTATCTCATGATTTACATGTGACTCTTAAAATCAATCCTTCACTAAATTAAACCTTTAAAATCATCATAACATGTTCTTATATCCATCCCAAGTTATATTAGAACTTACAGTCTTTTATCCTACATCACAACCCAATTTCCTTTATTCAACCCTTTTGGTCCTTGCAGCCCTGTCAAGAGAGTTTTAGCCTTTATTTCTCAGATTAAAAATTATTTCATAAAGCCAATATTATATCATAGTACCCATTATCAATTTATACCATAGATATTTAAGCTAGACAAGGTTCCTTGTGAACATCGTCTCCAAATTGCAACTTTCCCTATTGTTGACTGGGCCTAATAGATCTTAATACTACCATGTTTCACTATAGTTCTTACATTTGATTCTTGGAAGGTGTTAAAATCATAATTATAGGTTTTATAAACATATATATGACCTATTAGAATCATTGGATAACATGTTCTATGTATGCAGTCCTATCTCCTTCACAAAATGAGTAAACAGGTTTTCACTTACAGTCTCTTTCACAAAATACAATCCTCTATATATTTTCATGGACATAATTTTAAGACCTTAAAAAATTTCATCACGAAAATAACCTTATTACCCAACTACCTATTAAATTTCAAGTCATTTTGAGTATTCTTTTTAAGGTTATGTGCTCCTTAGTACCTGAGAACACATTTTTCTGAGTTATCTCAGAACTACAGGTCTGTATTTTGACCATCTATTTTTCCACATTGCTCCATTTGATCTGAAACCAATTGAATCAGATTCATAACTCCAAGGCACATTTACAAAAAAAAATTCAAAAGTTTTTATTGGGAAAATATTGAGATATACCCATTCTTCCAACCGTGCCTATTTTTCTTTCCACACAGGCCTGCACCCTGTTCATTGAACTTTTGCAACATTTTAGTCCTCTTCATCACCTAATACAATTGGAAACTGGTTATCAACGTATATCCAAAGGTTCTCATGCATATTTCACTCCAATAAATTATCATTTTTTTATTAATCCTCAAGGAAGCATACATATACATACACAGTCTTGTACATTTATTTACCATTGATTAGACTAGAATTCTGTACTTGGGATTATTGTTTATAGAACATACACATGTGAATCAAAATACCTTTATTTATAATCAAAATAGATACTTAAAAGCAAGGATCCATCACTCTATGATCCATATCCATGGTCAATGGCTTATAAGTCTTATTTGCACCTTCAACTTTCTCTTTTCCTTCACTTTTGCATTCTTGAATGAGGTCCTCCCTCACTATTTCTTCATTCCATTCTCTTCTATTCTTGACTAAGAATTCCTCCCTCTCATCTTCTTACTCTTCTCTCACACATAAGCTCTCTTTCAAATATAGTCCTCTATTTTCATGAGCTCTTCTCACGTTCTTCTCTTTTCTTAATGAGCTCTCTCCTTTTTTGAATGAATTCTATTTTGCTCTTTTAAAGAGCCTCCTCCCTAACCTCTACACCCAACTTGGGCTCAAGACAAAACAAACATAGTTTTTAATCTGCAACAATATACCAAGGTTAAAATATTTTCAACCACTCCTCCTTTATTTGCTCAACAACTCCAACATAGGAGATTCTCCTTTAACCACTTTCACTCTTTTACTTTTTACATTGACTTTTTACCTTTACTTTTACAATTACTCCTCATTAACAACATTTTGGAGGGAATACACAATAATTTCAATTTTAATTCAAACATGACTAAAGCTTACATTTCTAGTGAAGAATAATCCGAACTTAACCATGTATTGCAGGAAGATGTATGTAGATGCTCATGCATCATACTCTCCCTCTAGAAACAATTTAAACCTTAGTTTAAATGAAATATCTCCTCAATGTTTTAGTCTTCACTCTGTCCCTAGATCCCAAGGTCTTGTTGCCAATACCAATGCTTGTCTTTATTTGGAATAGTCTTTGTCCTTCATTTTGCTTTTCTTCCTCTTTAGATATGTCTTTCTTCTCATTTCTTTCTTAGCTGCCATCTGCCACTTCCATGCTTCTTCATCTTCATACATGTCTTCTAGATCTTGTTGTTCTTCTTGTTTCATGAGCTTCTCCAATGACTCATGTATGTCATTCACTTTATCAATCTTCATACCTGTATACAAAAAATTCAAAGCCACCTTAGTATCAAAATCTTTAGGCCATGAAGCCTCTTGGCTGCCTTCACATTCTTGCTCCTTGATCAAAACTATCCTTGCCTCTTGGGTTTGTTCTTTTATTGATTCATTCTTGCCAATGGTGTTCTCATCATGATTTGTATCTTTACACAACTCTCTTGGAGAACTACAGATCTCCTCCAACATTCTCAACTACTTTTTTAGTGAGATCTCATCTATCTCACCATTCTCTTCATCAAACTTGGGTCCTTCTTTCTTAAGGATTACTTCTCCTTTACCCCTTATCTCATATTTTCTTAGTTTGTCTTCACATAAACCAACTTATTTATTAGTACACTTATCAAAATCAATTGAAACACCATTACCTTGTGTCTCCTTACTCTTTTCAACTTCTCTTTGAAGCCATATTGTTTGTTTCTTGCATTCAATGAGGCATTGATTTGCTGTATACCCATCTCTTTCCTCATTAACCAACCATTTGAAATTCTCTCCTTGCTACATATTAGTCCACTTAGCCACTTTCCATTTTTCATTTCTCATGAAAAGATCATTAAAGGATTCAAAAACATCATCATAAACAATTTGTTTACCTTTCCATGTACTTGTGTCATCCTCACGCCTTTGGTTGCATGTGTCAACTTTCACCTTCCTCCATTGACTTCTCAGTGTTGTTACCTCAACACTCATATCTTCACTCTTTGCCTTCTTAGGTACCCATACTTGTTTCTCCTTTTTATCATTTGTCTTCTCAAACCATGTAGGCATCTTGCATCCATGCTCTTGTACCAACACTTCCTATTACTTGGGAGTTTGTTTCTTCTGCCATTTAGGCATCACATATCCATGGTTAATTGAAAACTCCACCTTTTTATTTGCTTCTCTAACATGTATATCAATAGTTTCATGCTTATAAGAATAATAAAAATTAATTTTTGAATTCACCTTTACCTTCTTAATGGGCTGCTCCATTAGTTCTTTGACTTGCATAGCTTCTTGATTGTTTGTAATTTATTGTTCCTTTATGCTTGATTGTTCTCTTGCCTCTTCTTAGATTTTAATGGCATCATGGAGGTCATCTTCATCTTCCATCTCTTCTCTTTCTTGTATGGGTTCCTCAACACCTCCCTCATGCATTAACCAATGCATCTCTTCTTCTTTATCATCAACAACAAACTCACTTCTTTTTCTTGCACATTCACTTGTGCACTTGGTGTCTCTTCTTGCACAAATCTCTTCATTCTTCAAGGCCTTTCTTTTGACCTTCACAAGGCTGTTCATACCTGCAATTACCCATGCAAAGACAACATTAGATATGAAAATAAGAGACCACAAGGTCCTTATGAGTGTCCTCTTCACCAACACTCTCATCTTTTCAAGTGTTCTTCCTAGCACTTCATCTTTTCTTTCTTCTCTTCTCTTGTTCTCTACAATGAGAACATTTTTTACAATATCTTCCTCTTTTTGTTGCTCACTTGGCAACCTTCTTATCTTCTTCAAGCCTCTATGGACTTATTTATTCTTGGCAATATCCTTTTTCATTCTTCTCCTCTTCTTTAGGAGATCAATTTGCCACTTCAACCTCTTCCTCTTTGGCCATACCCATGCTTGCTTGTCCATCTGCATCCAAGACTCATATCTATCTTCAAACTTAGCTAAATCTCTTTTCAAAATATCAATCTCTTTATCAATTCCATTACTAGTCATACCTCTCTTCTTCCAGATGCTTGCTTCCTTCTTAGTACCCTCATGTATTCTACTAATTTATAGTGCCTTCAACATTACTTCCATTTCTGAGATCTTCACCCAAGTCTTTTCCACTATGGTCTCTTGATCCCTTTTGGTCCTCACCTAGGTCTTCTACACCCTAGTCTTTTGGTCCACTTGTCTCACCCAAGCCTTTCTCCTTGACTGGTATTTTGATAATCTCCTTGATCTCACCTAGGCCTTTTACATCCTAGTCTTTTGATATTTTTCTCAATCCTATAGCAACTTATTAGCAAACATGATCAATTACCAAATCCCAAGAGTTTCAAACTCTGATACCAAAAATGGTGTAACCCTCACCTTGTTTACACCTCAAGTTACCTTACCAGCATGTCACTTCTTCATTAGACTATGTTCTTTTCTTTTGATGAAATTTTCTCTTATCTCAATGCTCAAATACTAGTTGAGTCATGAATGCTCTTATTGGTGACATAGCTCTATATAGGAATTAGGATCATCAATGCAAACTTGCTCATTTGTAAAATAATGTCATTCATACCATGATAGATAAAAATCTTTATCAAGAACAATACAATTATCTCATGATTTACATGTGACTCTTAACATCAATCCTTCACTGAATGAAACCTTTATAATCATCATAACATGTTCTTATACCCATCCCAAGTTATATTAGAACTTACAGTCTTTTATCCTACATCACAACCCAATTTCCTTTATTCAGCCCTTTTGGTCCTTGTAGCCCTGTCAAGAGAGTTTTAGCCTTTATTTCTTATATTATTAATTCTTTCATCAAGACAATATTATATCATAGTACCCATTATAAATTTACACCACAGATATTAAAGCTAGACAAGGTTCCTTTGGAACATCTTCTCAAAATTGCAACTTTCCTTGTTCTTGACTGGACTTAATAGATCTTAATACTACCTTGTTTCACTGTAGTTCTTACATTTGATTCTTGAAAGGTGTTAAAATCATAGTTATAGGTTTTATAAACATATATAGGACCTATTAAAACCATTGGATAACATGTTGTATGTATGCAGTCCTTTCTCCTTCACAAAATGAGTAAACAGGTTTTCACTTACAATCTCTTTCACAAAATACAGTCCTCTATATATTTTCATGGACAGATTTTTAAGACCTCAAACATTTGTGTCACGTAAATAACCTTATTACCCAAATACATATTAAATTTAAAGTCATTTTGAGTATTATTTTTAAGGTTATGTGCTCTTTAGTACCTTAGAACACGTTTTTCTGAGTTGTCTCAAAACTTTAGGTCTATATTTTGACCATATCCTTTCCCACATTTCTCCATTCAATCTGAAATCACTTTAATTGTATTCATAACTCCAACTCACATCTACACACAAAATTTCAAAAGTTTTTATTGTGTAAATCTCAAGATATACCCATTCTTCCAACCCTGCCTAGTTTTCTTTCCACACAGGCTTGCACCCTGTTCATTGAACTTTTGGAACATTTTAGTCCTCTTAATCACCTAATACAATTGTAAACTGGTTATTAAAATATATCAAAATGTTCTCATGCATATTTCACTCCAAAAAATGATCATTTGTTTCTTAAACCTCAAGGAAGCATACATGTACATACACAGTCTTGTACATTTGTTTACCATTGATTAGACCAAAATTCTATACTTGGGATTATTATTTATATAACATACACATCTGAATCAAAATACATTTATTTATAATAAAAATAGATACTTACAAGCAAGGATCCATCACTCTATGATCCATATCCATGATCAATGGCTTATAAGTCTTATTTGCACTTTCAACTTTCTCTCTTCCTTCACTTTTGCATTCTTGAATGAGGTCCTCCCTCACTATTTCTTCATTCCATTCTCTTCTGTTCTTGACTGATAAATCCTCCCTCCCATCTTCTTACTCTCCTCTCACACATAAGCTCTCTTTTAGATACAGTCCTCTATTTTCATGAGCTCTTTTCACGTTCTTCTCTTTTCTTAATGAGCTCTCTCCTTTTCTGAATGAATTCTCTTTTGCTCTTTTAAATATTCTCCTCCCTAACTTCTACACCCAACTTGGGCTCAAGACAAAACAAACACGGTTTGTAATCTGCAACAATATACCAAGGTTGAAAGATTTTCAACCACTCCTTTATTTGCTCAACAACTCCAACGTAGGAGATTCTCCTTTAACCACTTTCACTCTTTTACTTTTTACATTGACTTTTTACCTTTACTTTTACAATTACTCCTCATTAACAACATTTTGTAGGCAATATACAATAATTTCAATTTTAATTCAAACATGACTAAAGCTTGCATGCCTAGTGAAGACTGATCCCAACTTAACCATGTCTTGCAGGAAGATGTATGTAGATGCTCCTGCATCATTTAGTAAAATACACCATTTCCAAACATAAAAAACACTGCTAGATACTATAATGTCTTATTTTTGGCACTCTTGTCCAAATAGAAAAAACCCATATTTTATAGAAATAGGCCAAAAGTTAAGCTTAGCTATAGTTTTACATATATAGACCAGTTCAAATTCAATAATTTTAGTATTATTTTTATTAGAGAATCTAGACATAGGGGGCATTATTTTTGGCATGATGGCTATCACTTCCAATTTTAGATTTGGTAGTTGGTATAACTTCCAAATTAGAATCCATGTTACAGACACTAGTGATTAGGGGTAATGTGCATGGCACATTGGTCTTCTCTTCTTTCTAAGTTCAACATATTACATAGGCATTTTTAGTATTTACATAATTTATCACATCTTCAGGTGGTTAGCATCATTTCAAAGTGGCTTTCATACAAGCCTAATCTCCACCTTTTTTGAGTTGGCCAAGATTATCCTAGTTTCTAGTACACATTCTATAATCCACATCATATTGTCAGGTTATAGAGCATTCATGGGATTCAAAAGCCACCCAATATGACACACATTCATACTAGTATTAGTTTATAACTTCACATCACGAGAAAATGATGAAGCTGAATGGATAGCCTTTGTATTCTTGAGATACTTAGAGGGATTGAACACATAGCCCAAACATCGATTAACACACACATGATCACATAGCTTCACTTAGTGGGTGATAATGGAGCCAAATGGCCAGTCTTTATATTCTTTAGTCATTCTAGGGGAATTGATCACTCAACACTACTCATAATATTACATTTGGTACAACAAATACCCATCATATCTGCCACATCTAGAATCACTCAACATCATAATAGATTTTGTATTGATTCACATACCCAATGAGGTATATTCATTTTTTTCTCTTCTAATCTCTCTTACCCACCATTATACATTCTTATTTTAGATATAACATATCTAGTAAGAACTAATATACTCTTTATTTTTCTCTTACATATCTATACTTTATGATGTCCTATCTCTATGCACACCAAACATCACACAACTTCATGGGATTCACCTTTACAGGTATGTTTAGGTAAAATTTTTATTTTTCCTTTATCCTAGTATTTTGATTTGCTACATCACTAGAATAAATGGGGGCAAAAGTAGTCATATAAAATGTGAGAATTTTTATCTTCAGCATGGCTTATGACACCCAATCCATAGATCCATGTTGCATGATCTCATGACCCTTCTAAATATCTTTTCATTAATTCCCAATCATCCATAAGCTTTCGATACCTCATTCCAGCTTAGTGAGGACCCTTTTTCCATGCTTATTCAATTACCTTAGGTCTTTTACGCTTAGGACAATAGCACCCAAATTATACTATACCATTGGTCCATAGGGTGTCCCCTTTCTAGAAATCTTGTATAATCACATTTTGAGCCTAGGTAACCATTTTTCCTTGATTATTCTTCTTCATTGTGTCAGCATAACATGATTACATTTAACCCATGACAAACATATCTATATAAAATCCCATTCAAAGTTCATTTATAAGGGTTGGAAATTATTTTCAAAAGCAATGAAGAATACAAGAAAGACCACTAAGGTAATTTTCCCTATTTTCTACATACAACTAGTCAATATGACCATAAGCTCATTCAAACCCTCATACTAGTCCCTATCCACCTCAAGTACACCTAGTTTCGAATTTTTAGATATTCATTGCACTATTTCATAAAGCACATCAAGTGGGAGAACTACATATGGCTTAATCTCTCTTTTGAGTATTGGTATGTAGGCATTGTGCCTACATAAGGGGTGTGGATGCACGTTGAGTGCATCTTACACATACTAACCCCCCTCTCTTTCTCCAAGTTTTCATTAAAGTTCAAGCACAAGGAAGACCTAGATTTGAATATTAAATAATATCTACAAGGAGTTTTATTGATATTTAAAACTCAAAATTTCATAGGTAGACTAATACAAGGATAGTGGATAAAACCCATAAAACTTAAATCTCTATGAATAGTTTAAATAATAGTAGTAGGACCTAGACTATAGCACCAGACCTTGAAGTGTCCTATTTTTGGTGCTCCTATCCTTTCACTAAATGAAATATAGATCCTAATTTGTGATAGTGTCATAGTCTTGCATATCTAGTATCAACTTATATCTCAGTCATCTCTATCCAATTTAAGCTAAGTTATATTTCTCTTTATTTATTACTATTTTTAAAATGGTTAAAATTATAATTAAATTATAAAAATTAGTGGATTAATTATTTAAATATTATTTAATAATTCAATTATCTTGGACCCTTAACTAAATTAGGCATAGGACTCTAATATTCCCAAAATTGTTAAATCAGAGACTATCACTTAGCAAGATCAAATAACTTAACATATACATTAAAAAACTAATGGAGAAGATAAAATAGATCATTATTTATTTATTAACAGAAGAAAATGATCATGGATTCACCATACATATGTGGATGATACATTTCTAAGACATCATGGCTCAATATATAACATAAGTGCGAGAGAAAAGAAGAAATGTGCAAGAGAGAGAAGATAACAAAGTGTCATACAAGTTAAAACAAGAATAGGGGTTAGGAAAATATCATAAAATACTTATAAATCCATGTGTATCTCATATTCAGATGCTATATCTCTCTAAGTGGCATGGGAGGTTGAAATGCATGCTTGACACCTTAACTAGCTTCTTGAAACTCATCTTCTTATTGATGTGTTGAAGGATAAGTGGCCTTATTTATGGTCAGATACATCTATAATAAATGTTTTTTATTATATTGACACCTCTTAGTTGACCCTAATATGTTCTCCTTATTGCATCACCTCATTGTCTTGTAATGTGTCTAGAGGGCTCTTCATCTCCTTATGCCTATTTTGTACACAAGTGTCAAAATTTTGTTTCAATTAATATATATCACCCAAAATTAATTTATGACATATTTACATCATATCATACACAAATAAATTATTTTTTAGGACTCAAACTATCCCCAACAAGTTTCTCTCTACCAAAAGCCTCAATTCGGCCTCATTCCTTGTAGCCTTTTTTTCTATTTTCTCATTTTATGGAAATAAATTTAATTATATTGAAAAAATAAAGGAATATTTTAGGATCCTCTATCCTCCTATAGTCCCATGTTGAGTTTCAGAAGCTGAGGCTAAGTGAAAGTCAACTTTTTATACCTATCTATTTTGCCAATTAGGCCTAATTAGGCATCTAGCCCTAGAAAGTGAATTCTAGATCTAATCTCCTCCTACACTTGTAAAAACTATAGTAAGTTTTTGATTCACAGTTATCATTCCAAAAAAATATCCATGTTAATTTTTATCTTCTATGATAATGTGCTTGTATCCAAATGATGAAATGGCCCAAAAACAAGCCCTTCACAAGCCTGTTTGGACTACCTTGCAAAATGGAGTTAGTTTTGTCAATTATAGGGCTTACTGAGATAATTTATTGATTTTAATAGTTAGGAAAAATTTTAATTGACCTAATACCATTATTTGTAAGCTCTCACATTTTTGAAACACCTAAAAAACACAAAAAAACTAGGGTATTTTGGGTAGTCTATACAATAGTTTATACAAGTGAAGTAAATGTGGATGAGATACTTAGATTATATAACAAAATCGAAGAGGTTTCAATATAAATTTATGTAATTTGATATTATTTATGATTTCATCTCCATAAACTGGTCATTATGACTCTCTTAGGTACCCTGAATGTACCTCAACTTCCTAGCAATGATTCATAAAGTTGGACATATGAATCATCTAAAAAAATCCACACATTTGAATTAATTTAGGATGGTGAACTTACCCTAGATTAAAAATGTCCCATGAAGCATGTGTGATTCATACCAAGTGAATCAAAATGACCTATCGAGTGGAAACACAACATTCTAAGAGGTCTAAGCAAGTTTGTAGTTTGTTGGTGTATGTTTTGAGTTTTTTCTGAGCCCTATTATTTAATCACCTTATTTCATCAAACTTCAACATGTAATTTTCTCATTCCTAGGGTTCTTATGTCAAATTTATTATCATACCCTAGTTCATTATTTGTGACATTTTCTTCACTATCAGGTAGTCTAACACTTCATGAAAAGTTTTTATAGGCTTATCAAATTCCCCTAAAATTGTCAATGCTATCAACTTCCCTTCACTAACCTCTCCCTAACTGACTACTGCAAGTGATTATGTGCATATACTTAGGTATATGTATGACTATGAGAGGATTTAACTATCTTTCAATTGTTTCCTCTCTCTGTTGGAGGTCTATAACCTCATTCAATGGTTATTCAGACCTTTCACCATGTCTTTAAGTCTCTAATGGTCTCATTCAAAATCAATTATCTAGTCATCATTATTTTTACTATCAAAATAATTCTCAACCTATGCATGTATTAGGACTTATATGATTAAAATAGGGTATGTTTTTCCATTATTTTTTTCTTGGGTTTAAAAATATGATGAGACAATTTTCATCATTGTATAATCCTCTCTAAACACTTATTCTCCTTCAGACTTCTCTACAGTATCCCATTAAACTAGGATTGACTATGTATGATCTTTTGAAAGATCTATAGACTTAATGTTTTGAGAGGCCTTTATTTCAACACTAAAACTCTCCAAAATTTTCCATGTTTTGATGGACTCAGTGCTTCTTTAAAATACATGAAAAATATTTATTTCATTGCCAGTGTCTGAAAATAATATTAGTCTTCTTTAAATGGTTGTCTATGTATTTATTTAGATAAACCTGACTGTGTAGGTTATCTAACATTTAAAACCCCTTTATGGTTTCATTTGTGACTTTAATTTCTTGAGATATTAAATATCCTTAAAATATTTCATGTCACTATCTCAATACTTTGGAGGTTCTGAGTCACTTATGCAATCTACAGGTGTCTGTATTACTATACATATGCATTTTGGAAATAGGTCTATAGTCTTGGTGTTTCAAGAAACCATTACTTAGATATTGAAATTTTTAACCTCTTGATATACTATTGATCAAATTGAAACCTTTCCAAACCCTTAAAACTTAATACTTTCATCCTCATTCACTTTCTTAAGGCAAAATTTTACTATCTTGTTGTATGTGTTGTTTCTAGGATAGTTATGAGTGTGCCTATGGATGTTTAGACCATTAAAACTAATTTTAAGCCATTTAAAAGGTTATATCATGTTATTTATGGTTTATACACTTATCTTACAAAGTTGAAACTTATATCTCTCATCAACCTAACCATTTAAGACCAAAATAGTTGATGTTGGATGTAGGTGTTGATTAGGGGTCTAAGTTTGTAAATAGGATTGAGTTTGTCATCCCTTATATCTTGTCACCACTTCAGAAAAAATCATAAAATATATATTTTCTATTTTTACCTTAATTACTCCTCATTTCCTTGAAACTTTCATTACATCTCAAAATACTAATGTTCAAGGCAAATTTTTAGTGGATAGCTAGAGGTGATAGTTTTGGGAAAACTTGACTATGTATATGCCTTTGATGACCTATAAAGACTCCTTAGTTATCTCAATGAATATGATACATTATTTTTTTGATACATTAATTTATCCTTGATTTCATGAATACTTTGAGCTATAATCAACTTTTGTTCACTATTTTCCTACATATAGTCTTGTAAGTGACTGAAGATTATAAATAACTATTTTTGAACTTTGAAGGAGAAAAAAAGAATATAAAGGAGGTATAACCATTATTAAAATTTTATCAACATGTAAAGTATAGGAACACAAAACTCATAATCATTTTAAATGTATATCAAAATATTCTAATCACCTTGATATGCAAACATAGGAAACACACAATCCCTAAAAATAAGTAGAGAATTGACCATTCTTGAATCTTGTATAGAATAATTGGATGATCAAGACACAATGAATGGATTAATAGGGTATTATAGGACCATAAAAAAACATTTAGGTGCACTTTACCACCTTAAAAACCTCTACAATACAAAAATAGATAGTCATTTGTAGATAATGAATAATAGTCATTTTACATGCCGAAAGGACATCCACACGTGCCAAGAAGATGGTTAAAATATTGTGATGAATATGAATACATATTGTAATTTATTACAACTAGTTTCATGTAGATATTATTTCAATTTTTTTTCTAAAATCTAAAGAAAGACATCTGTCATGGTCAACTAGCTAATTTTAGACCCTTAACTTCTTAACAATGAGAACCAATGCCCAAAGTTTGAATCCGACCAAGAATAAATGAATGCCCAAATTTATAGGCTCCCACCTTATCTCTCTTAGTTATACCATCTAATTTAATTTTATCTATGTGATCTTGTAAAGGAGTTTATGGAATAGAGAAGTGATTTTTTGCAATTTTTATTTCTAAAACTTCCTTCCAAGATTTGCTATGACCTATAAGAGATCAAAGGACACCTCTACAACATTTCCACTTGTCCATTAATTCAATATGTTTATATAACTTATTTTAACTCTTCAAAGTGGCATTGAACTCTAAGAAATTAACTTTTTTAAACAATTTTAGAGGTGTGGTACTTGAGTAACTACTCCAAGCTCTTTGGAAGGGGTCTTGTAAAATTTTTGGAGTTTGAAATTTTAAAAAAATCAAAGTTATTCAAATGTCATCTTTTAATGCATTTTCAACACCTTCAAGTTAGCAAATGGACCTTAGAATTTCTAAAACACCATGAAACATTATTATAAAATGTTTTATTCTTGAACTGACCTTAATATACCCCTAATCACCTATGACACATATTGACCATGTTTTATCTCTTAGTGACACCCCTAGACCACTATATGACATAAATATGAAATTGCCTTAACTTATCTGAAATTACATTAATAAAAGCTAATGAGGTATTTTAAGGTTTATAGTGACCATATTTCATGACATGAGCAAATAACAAGACCATGGTAAGTTTGAATTTACAAAGGGAGTGACAAATTTGACTTGGGGTCAAATTTGGTCAACAAGGTGCTTAAGCCTCCTCACTTAAGGGATACCATGGGAACTCTTCAAAAGTTGTGGGTGACTTTATATATCCCTATTTAGAGAACATCTAAATAGGGATATATCCATTGATGATCTTCCCTATAAACTACAAACTAATCCTATTACGTACAAAGGAAAAGGGAGAGAGAACTAAAATCAAAATAAAATAGTGAGTTGATGCACCAAATTTGTCTCCTCCACCTATGTTTCATGCACTAAGAATATGAACTATGACTAAATATAGTTGTCAAATCAAATGGGGTCTCCAAACATGATTATTTTACATAGAGACTATAACATGATGCATAAACCAAGGGGTTCATCAAGAGGCCTAAAATACACTAATGAATTATTCCACTTGAAATCCATGAAAATCAATTTATAATCACTCTATGTGACATAAAAATATAACCAATGACTTTCAAAGAGTTAAAGATGATAGGATAAATGAGAGGAAGTAGCATACTATCACTAAGATTCATCAAATAGCATGAAGTGTACACTAGATATATTTTTTTGAGAAGGCTTAATTATTCTTTATTTAATTCATAGGAAAAGTAAAATTATTCATTTAGATAGGGCTATGACATATCCAACAAAAGATTAGGCATACACATAGGAGAAATAAGAAGAGGAAAGGGAGAGATAAAGAGAGCTAATGATTGGTATAAAGCATTCATGAAACAAGTTACAAGAAAGATAACCTACCAAAGGATATCTATGTGGTCTATCTTCAACATGTGTATAATCCACTTGATTATAATCTTATCAAGGTGGTGCAGGAGTTAAGTTTGGAATGATGACTAATCCTTGAATTCTTAAAACTATCCCTTGGAATGATTAGGAAATTGAAAGTCATCTTATTGGAGTATAAATTCCTTGGACACTTGTTGAATACTTTTATCCCATCATATTTCTACCTTTTTTTAGTAATTTCTTTTATAGTTCTCATATTTACTCTCTTTGAATCCTATTCCTTGTAGCCCTATTTTGACATAAATATCCCTACTTTGAATAATATTATAATAAAAATAGAAACATATTTGAGTGCCATTTTTATTTTTTTATATTCTCCCAAAATTTCATGACCTAACTCCCAATAGAGATCCTTTCTCTTAACACCCATCTTTCCCAATTAGTCTTAATTAGGCCTAAATCAAGCCTATAGTACTAGAGACTATCCAAGACTATATAGTACCACTCCAAAACCTAAAAAATATTTGTATTCACATTAAATAGGGTTTTATATAAAATTTTGAATTAATTTAAAGGGTTATAACTCAATTTATGCTAAATTTCAAGTTTCTAACCCTAGGTTCCAAAAACACAGGCCTAAGTAGGCCAAGAGTGAATAAAAATACATATGGATAGTTCCAAGGTATTTAAAACCAATAAAATATAGGTATTATGTCTTACCCATATTCATTCATCTCTTTCAACCATTGGATATCCATGATCAATCTCAATGAGCCTACATCAAGCAAAAAGAGTAAAATTTTATGTGAAAAAAGGGGAACGTGTCATGGTTGTATGTGTATTTTGTATTTTAAATTAACTTATAAACATTATAAAATGATTAAAAGGAAATTAATGTATCCAATAAAATTATTTTATCAATCCAAACTATAATCTCAATGAACTCATTACACAATCTCTTAGATTATTACAAATAGGCTTACAAAAGAAGCTCTTTAGTAGGGTTATTAGTGCTCCTTGGGTTTGATTCTTGTAGAGTTAAATAAAGGTAATTAATTTCATTGATTAATATTTTTACCACCATACACAAACCTTCCCAATTTCCTATCATGGTTCTCATCTTTAATTTACATCTTCAAACCTCATATGCTATGCAAGTTCTATCTCTCTTAATTGAGAATGTGGACCTACACGTATGTAGACCTATAGATATACATTCATCTCAATTTAAACCATTTTTAATGTTAATATTTCTATATTAATACATTATTATTACTTATTTACCTTTTTTAATAGTTTTTATGACTAAAATCCTCCTTTAAACACCCTAAATGTCTTCAAATACCTAGTTTTTGTTGGCAAACACTACACTGGTGTTCTTTAGGTCTATACCCAAAAAATGCACCTCAAGGATGGTTTTTAGAGTTTGGTTAATTATGATATATTATATTAGGGTCTAAAATATATTACCTAAAGTATATCAATGAAAACTTAACTTGAACTAGGTCTCCAAAACCTCCATGGTGCTTGCTCATGAAACCATCTCTCTTATATTGTAAAGATATAGGTTAACATGTGGGTTGTATATGCATTGGGTATATTTTTGGGATGATTATAAGATTTTTATGAGTAAATTTAGTCTTTTAATATGTCATAAATACCACTCCTTAATCTTTTATGTGTATTTTCCTTTCTTATTTACCTTTGAGACCCTGTGCGAAAGCTTCAAACCCATCTTGCTAATGAACTGACACCTACAATCTTATTCTAGAGATGCTTGTGAAGTGAATGGGAAAAATTTATAGATGTGTTTTAAGGTTATATAGGCTACTAATATAAATAATAAACCAATTTTCCTATTTTTTTCTTGAGGAATAAAACTTAGATTCAATATTACTCTTTTTGGCTTCAATAGGCCTAAAACCTACTACAACAAAGTAATGATCAAAACACTATTTTTATGGATTAGATAACTTATTTTTTGGATTAAATAATTTTATAAAAATGGAAATGGACTGATATTATATTCTATTCTCGAATATTTAATCTAATCACCATGAATTTTTCTTTTTCTAGTCATTTTTGATAACTACCTACAAGCAGTTTTTTGCATAGTCAACATGTTTGTTAATCCCTTGAAATCTAACCTTTATATTGATTTTAATAGACATAAATATTATATATTAGGTTTTATACAATTTATTACCATGATTTCATTGAGAAAACATCTTATTTAATGATTCAAGATGTCACATCTTCAAGAAACCTACCTACCACCTTTATGAATAACAAAACACAGCACCTTTTGGTATATTAGTTGTTTAAACATATCAAATGGTGATTAAATATTATTTTAAATGAATATTCATACCCTAGGATCTTATAAAACCATTTATTTTCATCCATTATCCTACAAACTCACTGAAATAAGAAAAACCCTACATATGCAATTTTAGGAGGGTTTTCAGCTACTTATTTTGTTAATGATTATTCATAAAGCATAGAAATTAAATAACATAAATAATTCCTATAATTTCAAGTGAATAAGGGTCCATATACACCCCTAATATCACTGGATCCAACTCTCTTTCCTCTTCATAAATGAGAACTTGAAAATGGTCTTCACCAGCTTGGATAGAGGTTTATGGAGAAAATAAATCATTTTTGTTCTTCTTTGGACATGAAAATTTTTATAAAATCATGATTTGACTATAAAAACCTCTGAGAGACCTGACACCATTTATTTTAGACCTAAAATTACCATCTTTGCATTGAAAAATAGCTTTATAATCCCTTGGCAAGTGTAATTCTATGTTATACTTCATTTCTTGATCTTTGGAGGGTCCCAAAACTTATTTTACCTTGAAACATACCTGTATGAACATGTGTGAGGGGCAAATACATTTACATATATTTAAAATACATTATAGGCCTCAAAATTCACTTGATTTTTCTTAGTTTCAAAGGTAAACATTAACTTAATTTCTCCAAATTTACCTTAACTTTTGTTAAACATAAAATAATAATGTTTTCATATAGACATACCTTATCTCTAGAATATATTATTCACCATAAGACATCATGTCACCTTGGAAGGTCAGTACACCTATATCTCACCATGGGTCAACATATCTTAATATTTTCATACTAAACTTAAAATTTTCCAAGATACTTTAATGAAAAGACTAGACTCTTGAATCACTATCATAGACCTTGGAAGATAACTTAATATGACCCAACACTTGATATGACATCCTTTTATGACAAAGCATGACAAATTATTGCCAATAAATGAAGCTAAAACCTAATAAAATATCATTAACAAGGCTAGGCAAGAATATAATAATTTTTTTGAATTTACCATACCTATGTTAGCCAATTATGGCTAACAATCCCCACATATGATATTTAAATAAATTATTTCAATACACATATACAGTGGGGGTGCATTACTAGATTATAGTCTTTCCACATTTTCATGATATCACATCCAGTGAATACTATGCCTTGACACATTTTATATATTGTTTGAATTACTCCCATTATTATATTTTTTAATCCTTCATTGTTATGAAAATATTTAAAAAATTATAAAAGATTCAAATATCTCAAAAATTTAGAAAAAAATATCATAAGTACAAAAAACAATAAAAATATTTTCAAAAGTAAAAAAAGGACTTGAGCATGACATGACTTACAAGTTTACATTACACACACACACACACACACACACACACACACACACACACACACATATATATCATATTAAATTTTAAACACACATGAATTTCACAAGGCATATGAGTGTTATAGAGGACATACATATCATACATGGATTCTTAGATGTTATATTCCATATACCTAGTGGCCATGCCTATGTTGGGTGAATATTATTCTATGGGTTACATTATAATAATTTATATCTATCTATGAAATTTTTAGCATGTTGAGCTATATATATTTAAAATGTATTTATAATTACTCATATATTACATTTTTATACATGGATATGCTACTTTGATATGGTGTAACATTTATACATATAGATAGTGTAGACTAGTTTTAATTTATTGTATGCTTTTTTCATGTTGTTTACTTTTTTTCATGATAAGCTAGACACTTTTTATTATTGTGTGTGTTCTTTGACCCTTGCATGAAATAATTTTTTTGTCAAACATTAAAAATTTCTAATTTCTTCTATCCTTTTTCCTTATGTGCATGATATTTTATTATACAACTTTTTGACATGTCTAATGCTTGTATCCCTTGGTCCTATGTGTGAAATATTTTATTATGTGAAATTTGAACACATCCAATTGATTTTGGATCTTGTCCCTATTTGTGTGATGTTTTATTTTATGAATGAAATTTGAATATGTCCCTTGATTCAACTCTTGACCTTATGTGTGAGATTGTGTGTTATGTTTGTTGTTCTTGATTAGTGGTGCCATGATCTATATCATGCAATTTTATTGTGTAGTATACTTCATATATGGTTACTTTGCTACATATATCATTAATAATTCAATCTATACATGACACTCACATTTTCAATATGTTAATACATGCTCAAAAATCAATTACTTCAAATTTATATGATAAGATACTATCCAAAAGTTGACATGACTACACATGATTATATATTTATCACATGATATAGTTAAATCATCTTTGGATATGATTTAAGTTTAGGATAATTCCCTCATCTCAAAATGCATGAATCATAATTAGATTATCTTATAGATCCTAACATCCATGAATAGTAAAAAAATTTAGTTGGAACAAAGTGTAGGTTTAAAAAAAATCAAAATACATGTTTTTTAAGGATTTAAAGATCAAATTATACAACATAGTAAAATATTTCAGAGATTAAAACTAATTCAAAGATCAAATTACATAATAGAATACAAATTTTCAAAGTAATTCAAAAATCATACACATTACATACATTGGAATATTGATATAGATTACAGGGGCATAATTCATGTATATAAACTCATTTTTAAAAGACTTAAAGTAAATAATCATACACACATGAATGTGTTGGTTTCCAATTGTACACCTCATATGTTCAACCTTGCACACATAAATAAAATGTCAAACAAAGATGAAAAACCTACTAGTATGTCCTTATAGCTAGGGAAGGGTTTGGCATATAAAATGGCCCAAATGTATAAAATGACTTAGAGGAACCTAAAAAAGGTGTCATCAGTTCCTACTACTTCTAGATCTACCTAGACCAAGGTGAGAGGACCTAAGGGATAGCTTGATAATATGGAAAGATTTTATAATTCAACCTCCATGGGGATTTTTGGTACAAAATAATAACAAATATGACCAAGGCATAACAAAAATTGTACACTCTACCTAAGAAAGGTTGTCATAAGGAATGCACAAATGCTCCAAGTCACACACAAGCTACTAAAGATGGATATAAAGGTGCTTACAACCTTCATCCTAAAGAATTATCAATATCAGGGCTAAACGAAAGATTGTAATGATAAGCTTTAAAACACAAGATGAAAATACATGTTATATGAGCAAGATATTATGCATTTTCAAGAAAATGACACTTATTATATGCCATAAGGAATGTATCATTTGTAGGTTAAGATAGTTTGTTAATTATAAGAGGAAGGGCATGGTGGTGTGATGGTAATTTTCAATTAGTAAGGGATATTAAAACATTCATGACATTATCTTTAGAAAAGATGTATTGAAAACTCACATACAAGATAAATCAAGTGCCAATTAATCCCTAAAATATTAGAACATACACTAAAACTAAGCTTTCAAATGCTTTTCATGTAAACTCCATAAACCTAGGGTGCCCTATCAAGTTATTCAATAATATATCCCAAAATAATGCAAAAAGGGTTTATAATATATATCTATGCTTAGAATGATAGCCAATAATGAACACAAGTCCAAGTATCCAATCAACATAACTTGTAAAACACATTACTACACTTTTCAATAGGAAATATCATTGAACCACAAACATTTTCATTAACTTGAAAAGAGATAATACATACATCAATTTTTCAAAATGTTGCCAAGGAGACAAACATGGTGAGTATACTCTTTTGACAAGGGATACATAAACATGATCTCAAAGATTGTTAATGGTTGTACATTTGTACCCACCTTATCAAGAGATATAACATCTACACACAATAGGTGATCCCTAAATTTTTTGCAAAACCTAGACTTAGAGAATAATAAAGAATAATAGAAACCAACACAATGACCAACCTCTGAATAGAGGAGATTCCCTCTATTTATACATTTTTACACATTTCAAATATAAGAGTGAGATTTAAAATATATAATTACCAAAGTCCCACCAAGATGCTCCTAGCTAGAACAAATCCTTTGTCATGCTTAGAATCTTCATGTAACTATAAGGAAAATCATTATAACAATCACCTCTACCCAAAATGATGAATACTTGAAGAAAATATTTGGATTTCTTGGCTAGAAATACCATTCACATGATCTGGAAGGAAGATATTCATTATGGAAGCCAATTTTTTTTTTTTCATTATGTGTAATTGTCTAAGGATCCCCTTGATCACTTTCTTGGACAATTGGAAACTTTTGGATAGTTATCCTCCCTTTCATGCACCCCATGGGATAACTTGCTCTTGTATTGATGGCCTGGGAATATTTTAGATCCATGGCCACTTAAATTATCCTCCTTAGAGTGCCCCACCTTGATCTTTCAATCATTTAATATCTCTCCCATTAGAGGATCTTAAATGAGAAAAACATGAGAAAATGCAATACCCAAGTTTACTTAAACCCTTTTACCTTTTTGTCTCAAACTTTCCTTTCCACATTTTGTATTTTACATTTTTTCGCTTGTAAACTTTGAAATTTTCACATATTTTCCTTTTAATTGTTTCTTTCACATTATCTCATTTTTAATGCATAAGTGAATTATTTTTAACCTTTGACATATTTGGTTAAATCCTGTCCCCTCTCACAAATTTACAATTTGCAAATTTCTAGGTTATAATTGGCACTTGTAATTTCCTTTCAAAGTTCCCTTAGGGAAATATTCAAATGATCACATAAGGGGTTATTAAATCCATATTTAATTGTAATGCATTGAGCATTTAATTTTCCATTTTTAAAAACTTTACTCTCTTATGTAGGATTTTTGTGAGATCTACACAAAATTATCAATTAAATGAACATAAACCCCTTCATATTGGTATGCCAAAAAAATAATAGTAACACGAACAGGTTGTAAGTGTTTTCAAATCCTCAAATTTCTTATATAGCTACCATGCCTCATTTGTAATTTTTAATAGTCATCCTACTATCAGTGGTGAAAACTCTACTAACTATCTTGTAAAGGACCCTTGGATATGATGTGTATGCCTATGTAACATCTCCATGTCATGCCCACTCATCTATATATTTGATTATTTTTAAAATGAATGTGGCTTAAAATTAACTTTCATGTGCCCAACATTTTATTCCCATTTTATTATCAATGATGTTCACATGATTGTAAAATTTAAGGCCTGATAGATAGTTGATGTGGCTTAAATTTGACTTCTACAGGCCTATCATTTGACATCTATGCGAATGTCTTTGACATTCATGTGATCATCAAATTTAAGACCCAATAGATAATTATTATGGGTAAAATTTGATGTCCATGCAACCATCATTTGACATATGTATAAACATATTTGATGTTCATGTGGCCATCAAATTTAAGCCCATTTAGTTTAGTTAGACTTGTGTTATGAGATTTTTCTTGGTTGTTTTGAGATTGAAACTTGGCACATCCACACTCATCCTGAGTTTCATTAAAAATTCAGCCTTGATAATTCACTATAGGATCATTTTTATCTACATTTATGTGCACTAATTGATTTTGATCTTCTAGCTCAACCATGATTGGCTCAAAATTGACAAGTAAAATTACCAAGTTAGATCTCAAGACATAAATAACTTAGGACAAAGGACTTAGCCTAAGGTTTTGGGGCATTTATAAATAAAAAGGAAGTGGAATTTTATGCTAAGCATATAACAAAGGGACCAATTATTATTTAGACCACGATACTAAATAAAATAGATCAAGGGCTATATGATATAAAAGAGACAAAGAATTATAATTTTTTAGACTAAGGTTTGGTCATCTTAATGAGCACGACCAAGGCTTAGTATAAAAAATAAAACTAAGTCCTTGACATATTTGAAATGTTCCCACTTAAATTTACTCCTACTAAATTTGAATTTAAATCAGAGGGTCTAGGCTAGGGAAATTAGGACAAAAGGCCTTAAAGTGCTCAAACATGAATTCAACTCAGATTTTGATAGATGAAAGGCTAGTAAAGATCAACTTAATAGGGCATGAAACTTGACCTTTGATGAACACTTCAAAACTAGAATTGGGCTACAAATTCAAGCATTCATACTTGACAAGGGATCAATTTCTTTAGTGAAATTTAGGGCACTAACACTATCTCTCTCTTGAGGATGTACACCCCCTATGGGTGTGTAAAGAACCCCAAATCATAAGACTAGGTTCTAATCCACTAGGTCCTAGATTCAAGACTTGGCCAATTTAATAATAGAGAACTATGAAGGTTCAAAAAAACAAGGCAAACTAAAAAAAAAGATCAAGAGGATCTAAAAAAACACATGAAAATGACTATACAAACAAGTCCCAAGGCAAAGTGATAATATAAATAACAAAACAACAAGACTATACACTATATAATAATGTACACAATTGTAGATGGACTCAATCCAAGAAGTGTTATAGATGTCTACCATTGACTACCAGGTCTAGTATTTCACCATCTAAGTCTCTTAGAAAGAATGTTCCCCATTTTAATAGTCAATGGAGTAGGGACCCATTCACAAAGCATTAAATTTTCCATGCTTGCCTTTATCTTCATGTTTGTTGTCCCAAAGTAGAACCAGATCACCTACTTGGAAGGTTCTTAGAGTGACCTTCCTAGAAAATATATTTTTTATATTTTCCTTGAACTTGAGGTGTCTCTCATGAGCTTGTATTATAATTTCATCAAGCTCAATAATCTAGTTCATCCTGCTCTCATAGTGGTTGATTTGCTCATCATCTTCCAATTTCTACATGAGCTAATAGGTTGGTAACTACAAATTCATAGGCAAATTTGCTTGAGATTCATAGACAAGCTCAAAATGGCTTTAGCTTGTAACTTTATTAGGTGTGATCTTATCAGCCCATAAAGTAAACTTTAGTTGTTTACACCACTTATTATTTTCTTCCAATGTTTGTCTAATGATTTTGATCAAGTTCTTGTTACTAGATTCTACTTGCCCATTCCTCTAGTGTGTGTCCTTTTTTGTAGGGACCACCTCAACCCATTTTGTGAAGTAGTTAATTACAACTAGTATCCATTTATGTCTAGTACTTAATTAATCAACAATTTCTCCAATGAAACCCATTCCCCATTACTTGAATGGGCCTTTAATCATCATAGGCTATGATGGAAGAGAACCTGGAGCTTTCATCCTCCCAGTAAAGCATTGACATTTGTCACATTTTCTAAATTTTTGAGAAACATATTTATATAATGGTGTCCACCAATAACCATCTCTCAAAATTCTATGAGCTTTAACTTTAGGTGTAAAATGGCCATCACATACTCCACTATAGAAGTCTTTAATCAGGTCATCATTTTTCTCTTATAACATGCATCTTAGGATAACCCCATCCATATTATTCCATGTAAGTCCATTTTTAATAAAAAAGTACTTTTTAAAAAATAAGCTTAAGACTCATTTGATTCTTGTCCAAGTCAGGGGGACAATTTAGGTTTTCCAAGTAATATATAGTATCCTTTTACCATGGAGACATGTGAAATTAACTCAAGGAATCATCAACATTTAAAACATAGTGTTTAACTCAATGGATTGAAAATTAGTCTCAACCATGAGCTTGGATAGACCCATCCCTCATACCAACTTGGTGTTCTAAATACCCATGTCATACTCTTCAAACTTATTGACCCACCTGCATCTCTTGATGGATACTTCAATCTGAGTCAAAATTTCATTCACCATGATATTTAAGACACAATAAATAATATTTTAACTTATAATATAAGGCTTGAACATCTTGGTATCCTTCAAGAGGGTAAAGGCTTGTTTTTCCATGATGGTGTAATTCAATTCAACACCTTGCATAACTTTTCTAAAGAAAACTATTGGCTACTCATGACCATCTCCATTCTTTTTCAATAGGACAACAACAATAGTGTTATATGATGAAAAATATAAAATATGAAATGGCTTAGTGTAATCAAGGTTGGCCAAAACAAGGGAAGACTTTAACGCTCCTTTGATGTCATTAAATGCTTGCATGGCCTTGTCCTCCCACTTGATGGTTTGGTCCTTCTTTAACATGGAAGTAATAGGCAAAGTAATCTATGCAAGGTTGGATACAAATCTCCTTATGAAATTAATTTTTCCAAAAAAAGACTAAATTCCCTTCTTGGACTATGATATGAGCACTTTGTCAATGGCTTCTACCCTTTTGGGGTCAATATTGACACCATATTTAAACACTATATGTCCCAAAAATTTGGCCTTTTTTTACTTTGAAGTGGCATTTCTTTGGATTAAGAGAAATTACAAACTCCTTGCATCTAATCAACACTTTCTCTAGATGTGCCAAATATTTCTTCTCTAGTCTTGTAGTACACAATAGTATAATCCTGATACACAACTATAAAATTTTTAATCATCCCTACAAAAGCAACATCCATAGCTCACTAAAAATTTGAACTAGAATTCATTAACTTGAAAGGCATCTTTAGATATAAATACATGCACCAAGGCATTGTAAATGTGGTCTTGTGTCTCTCTAATTCCTTCACTACAACCTAGTTATATCCCAAGAAATCATCTAATGTGGACAACATCTCTGATCATATAACAATCTACAATAGGTTATCCATATTAGGTAGGGATAATTATCTTTTAAAGAATCTTTATTCAAATTTTAAAAATCCACACACAAGTGGATGTCACCATTTTTATTTATCACAAGGTCTAAATTTATAACCCATGATGAGTACCCAATAGGTTGAATGATACCACCATCCCTTAGCTTCATTAACTCATCCCACATCTTAGTGTTTAATATGTTGTTAATAAGTCTCTATTTCTACTTGAAAGGCTTACTATTAGGTTGTAATAGGATGACATGTTGGAACATGTATTCCCTATATGCTTTCAACTTAGAATAAGACCATGCTAAACAATCTTGGTGCCTTCTAAGTAGCTACATGTAAAATTACTTCTTAGCTGCACTTAGGTGAGTACCCATCCAAACCTTTCTTGGATTCTCACAAGAACTCAAATCACACTTAGTCACATTCTTTGAATTATATGAATATAGATTCTTAATTCTATCTAATCCATCAAAAGGCACTTCTAAACATACCAATCCTATAGGGAACATGTTTGTATTCAACTAAATGATGTCCTTCCCAAATAAGGTTTCCTTTCCATCATAAACCTAAACCATGGATTCTGAGTCTATGAGTTGATCATAAAACTTAGCTTCATAATTTAGAAACCTTCTGATCTAATCATCATCATCAAGCACCTATCAATAGTGAATATTATCTAGGACTGAAGACCTAATAAGCACTTCCACCTAATATTGAAAATGAGGAATCATATTTACAATATCAAATTGAGCACCTAAACTTGAAAGTTGTTTAACCTCTTCATTAAAACTCTTATCATGATAGAAAATGTTGAATGTATAAAATAATTCAAGAAAATCCCAAACAGCATTCTAATATGATTTTAACATTTTATTTTTTGTGGCATAAGCATTACAAACTTGCTTAACCACCAGCTTGAAAGCACCTTTGACAATCAAAATTTTAATTCCATGTTCATGGGTAATCTATAGACCAAGAAAGAGTGCCTCATACTCAGTAACATTATTAGTGCACTCAAAAGATATCTTAAAAGAAAAATTGAAGCACTTACCATAGAGGGCATATAATACAACCCTTATTCCATTTCTAATATTAGAGAAAGCCCTATCAAAGGACATTTTTCAAACTTCACCTTTGCTATTAGGTTCAACATCAAGATTAGAGGTTGTTCATTACTATTAACATTCCTAATAAATCTACCCAAATCAACATCTATGTACAACACTTCATTTTAGAGTATGCTTTGAATCCTCATTGACATGATCATCTTTAGCTTTCTATAGAGTTTGACCATATTACCCTCCAATGGAATGGTGGAATAATACAAGTCCATTTATATACTTCCACCCATTATCGTAGCCCATTTATGTGATAAAAACATTCCCCACTTAGGTGGGCAGTCTACAACTACCACATTCATATTCAAATACTTGTTTGGATGGACTACCAGCTACACTACCAACCCCTTCGCTTGTTCAACAACTAGAAATTCTCTTGAGTCTGTGGCATAACACTTGCTAGAGTCTAATTTAATTTTCACCTTGAGCTCATTTAGGACACCCAAGGGAATCACATTTCAAGAAACACTTGAATCAAACATATAATTGTGAAAAATCAAACCATTGATCAAGAGAGTTATATAAAATGGGTCCACATTAAGCTAAATTTATACTAATGAGTCCCCATATAGACTTCTAGAGATGGTTAAACAACCTCTTCATATTTTTCATCACTTTTTGGGGATGTTTGGGGTAAATCAATTTCTTTTATAGATGACTTCTTACCAAATTCTAGGTATTCAAATGCCCTCTTCATATGTTTAGGTATTATTACTAATTAAACAAGTGGCATAGTGATTTTTGGTTGGATCAACACTTGGGAAATATCACATATGCTATACTAAGGAAGGGGAGTATTTTGTGGAAGGGTATCAACACCTTCAGCTAGAATATAATCACTTTAGGTCTAAATTAGAGTAGGTTGGGGTGAATTTGCATGCTTAACAACAATCTTCAAAAGTGGATCCTATTTAGCATCATTCACCCTCTTAGGAATGCTAGATAATAAATGTACTTTATTCTTAGTGAGATCACCTCCAAGCTTAACAATATGATAAATTGGTACAAGTTTGGAAGTATTAGGAACTATTGTATTTTTCTTAGATTATTTACTTGCATCCCCTACCATTAGATTTGTAGGGGTAGTGACTTGAGGGGCAGCATCTGGTTGCCTACTTTTCAAGTAGTATTTTTTTCTTGGGAAACTAATGCATTAATTATAAGCTACCTATCCTCAACTAATAGAATTTCCCCATCATATTTTTTAATCATCATTGATCTTAAAAACTCAAAATCATGAATGGGAAATTCATACACTTGTGCCATATTAACATCACAAGCAAATTCAAAAGTTAGGATGCATACCTTTTGTACTACACTCCAAAACTAATCAATAGTGGTAGCACTTAGCAATTCCATGGAGGTAGACATCTTGATCTTCAAAATATGATAATTAAACATCATAATCTCATCATTAGATGACATAGACATAACTTCATATACATATTCATCAATTGGTTCATTTGTATCACATGGAAGATGTGGAAGGAAGAACTTATCACACCAATCAATATCAATGTCACAACCTACTGAATTCACCTTAACATTTAATGGACCAGGTACTTCTTTCCCAACCCCTCTATTCTAATTTATTTCTATTTTTTCATCTCATGTAGGCCTTTTCTCTTTATCATTATATAAATGGTGAAAAGTAGGCCTTCTTTGTGCTTGATTTAGATTTGGATCCCTCTCTTGACTTGTAGACACATGAAGAATTCCCTTTTTATATCTAAACAACTTATATGAAATTTATTTGACAACAAAGGATAAATTTTTAATAGTCTTCTAAGGTTGGCTATCTTTTTGGACTATGTCTTTTCCAAATTTATGAACTCTACATCAGTCCACATGTTCATGGGATTTCCCATAGCCGTTATATTTTTTTCAATTTAGATAGCCATATTGAATGCCAACCATAGGTTCATGGGAGCCTTATCCCTCAAGTATTATACAACCTTATTGTCAAAGGCATAACAATAATTTATCATGCACACTATATTATTGGGCTTAATTTTTTTGGTAAGTCACATCATAGTATTTTTGAAACATGTATTGAAGCCCTAAACACACTCATTGGGATTATTCTTTATGTTTTTAATTCATCCAAAAAGAATCTTAGATCAATTATATCACCATATTGAATTCTAAAAACATTCTTCATTTACTCCCATGAATCAATGCATCCACTTGGAAGAGAATTGAACCATTCATGAGTGTCTTCCTCCAACATGTGCAGATACAACTTAATGCACACATAATCATGATCAACATCATAATATTCAATACTATATTGAGAAAACCTTAAGTGTTGATGACCACTCACTACATGTTCCCTTGGAATTTTGAAAGGTATTTCCTTACCTCATTCATTACTTCATTAGGATAACCTTCCATGTCACCAAAACTTATAGGACTAAATCTACGAATGTAAAATATAGGACATTCATTCTCATATATGTCCCTATGCCTCATGATTAGTTTAATGAGAGGTTAAATAATTAATGACAAAGGGATGTTAGGGGGTGAATGAGGTGGACTTTGTGGTTCACCCTTGGGAGGGGATTCACATGGTTGATAAGGAACTAGATAATAAATTGGACTATAAGTTTTAGAGTTATGATAGTCCTCAACATAGGGGATCTCAACAAAACATTCAAGATTATCAAGATCTTGAGACTCCAAGTGTTATTTTGTATTTTAATTATGCTCTTAAATGGGCCTCCAAATTTGTATTCTTTGTCTTTGATGTAAAATTAAGGGTGGGAGAATCTATTTGGATGAGTCACCTTTGAATGATAATCTTAATCCTTCCATAATTGCAAATAATAAAATACTCTAAGCTAAAATTTAACATAGGTATTAATACTAGGCACTAATCTTCCTTGAAACCAAATAATAATCTTGGAGTCACCACTAGAATCAAACTTCTAGAATATAAAAATTGACAAACTATTGTGGTACATGCTAAAAATAAACTTGTTGAATCTTAATGAGATAGAAAGTAAAGACATTTAAATTTCTAAAATATGTTCAAAAGGGGAGAAATAACCTTTCAATAGGTAGTTTTTATATCTCTATGCAGTAAACTTAGGAAAAGTCAAATTATAGATTATCTCAGTTCTTAGCTTATCCCTAGTGGAGTGAAGTTACGTTCACAACCAAGATAGTCTAAATGTAATAAATAACAAGTAGAGAACTTTCAGACTTGAAATACTTACACCTCTATGCAAGAGTCCTTGGCAGCACAAGTGACCTAGACTTTAATTTAGTCCCTGACAATGGTACTAGAAGGATGGTGGTGTTGATGCACTAAAGATATTCATATCAATGCAAATATAGGTAGAGAACTTCCAAAATTTATTTACTTACAAACCTCTACAAGAGTCCCCAAAAACACAAGGGCCAAGGTTCCTATATTTCCCTCAGTAACAACATGAATAAAGTGTTGGTTCCTAGTTGTACACCCCATACGCTTGGCCTTACACACTTAAAGAAAATGGCAAACAAAGATGAAAAATTGACTAGTATATCATTGTAGTTGAAAAGGGTTTGGTATATAGAATGGATTCGATGTATAAAATGACTGAGAAGCACCTAAAAAGGGTATGGTCAACTCCCTACTAATTTTGGCTCTACTTGGACCAAGGTGAGAAGACCTAAGGGGTAGCTTGATCACATGAAGAGATTCTAGAATTTAACCTCCATTGGGATTTTTGGCATAAAATAACAATAAATATGACTAAGGCACAACAAAAATTACACATTACACCCACTAAAGGTTATCAAAATGAGTGCATAAATGCCCTAAATCACATACAAGCTACTGAAGATAGATATAAAGTTGTTTACAACCTTCATCCTAAACAATTATCAATATCAAGGTTGAATGAAAGATTACAATGCTAAGATTTAAAACACAAGATGAAAATACATTTTGTATGAGTAAGATTTTATTCATTTTTAGGTAAATGATACTTATGATATGTAACAAGTATCATATAACTTGTAGGGTAGGATAGGGTAGGATAATTTGTTAATTATAAAGAGGAAGGGCATGGTGGTGTGATGGTAGTTTTCAATCAGTAGGGTATCTTACAACATTCATGACATTATCCTTAGGAAATATGTAGGGAAAACACACATACAAGATAAATAAAATGCCAAATGATCCTTGAAATATTAGAACATACACTAAAACTAAGATTTCAAACACTTTTCCCTGTCAAATCCATAAACCTAGGGTGCCCTAACAAGTTATTCAACAATATATTCTAAAATAATGTAGAAAGGGTTTATAATCTAGATATATGTTTATAATGATAACCAATAATGAACACAAACCCAAATATCCAATCAACATAACTTTCAAAACACATTGTTGCACTTCATCAATAGGAAATAACATAGAACCACAAACATTTTCATTAACTTGAAAAGAGATAATACATACATGAATTTTTTAAAATGCTACCAAGGGAAAATCATGATGAGTTTGCTCTTTTTACAAGGGTGACATAAAAATGATCTAAAATCTTATAAATGGTTGTATAGATGCAACCACCTTAGCAAGAGAGACAAGATCTACACACAACAATTGATCCCTAATTTTTTTTAATAGGACCTAGACTTAGAGAAAATCAAAGACCAATAGAAACCAACATAATGACCAACCTCTGAATAGAGGAGAAGACCTATATTTATACATTTTTTACCCATTCAAATCAAGGAGTGATATTTACAACCTATAATTTCCAAAGTCCCACCAAGATGCTCCTAGATAGAACAAATCCTTTACCATGCTTGGAATCTTCATATAACTACAAGGAAAATGATTATTACAATTGCCTTTACTAGAAAAGATTTTGACTTAAATAATTTTTTTTGATTTATATGATGGAAATGCCTTTAACATGAGCTATAAGGATTATATTCATGATGGAGGCCAAAAAAACTTTGTCTTTATATGTAACTACCTTAAAATCCCCTTGATCACTTATGTCAATAACTAGAAACTTCTGGACAGCTACCCTCCTCCTCATGCACAGGATGGGACAACCTATTATAAAAATGATGGCTTAGGAATATTATATATCCATGGCCACATAAATGATCCTTATTAGAGTGGCCTAGTTTGATCTTAAAATCCTATAATATCTCTCTTATTAGAGAAGCTTAAATGAGCAAAATATGAGAAAATGCAATACCCAGGTTTACTTGACCCCTTTACCTTTTTGGCTCCAACTTACCTTTCCACATTTTACATTTGGCACCTTTTCCTAGTTCAAACTTTACAATTTTCACATATTTTCATTTTTATGGTTTCCTTCACATTATCTCCTTTTTAATTCATAAAAGCATTATTTTTAACCTTTGACCTATTTGGGTAAATCCTACCCCCTCTCAAAAATTTGTAATTTGTAAATTTCTAGGTTGCAGTTGGAACTTATAATTTACCTAATAAGTTCTCATAGGGAAATATTTAGATGATCACATAAGGGGTTAACAAATCCATACTAAATTGTAATGTATTGAGCATTGAATTTTCCATTTTTTAAAACTTTCATCTCTTATATAAGCTTTATCTGAGATCTGCACAAAATCATCAATTACATGAACATAACCCCTTCATATTGGCATGTCAAAAACATATAATTAATGCTAACAGGTTCCAAGTTATTTCAAATCCCCAAATTTCCTATGTAGCTACCATTCCTCATTTGAGAATTTTCCTTGTCAACCTACTATTAGTGGTGAAATATTTACTATCTTGCACATGAAACTTGAATATGATGTGTATGCCTATGTGGCATCACCATGTCATGCCTACTCATCCATATCCTCATTTTTTTAAAAAATTAATGTGGCTTAAAATTGATGTATGCTAACCTATCATTTGACATCTATGTCACTGTCAATGACATTCACATGACCATCAAATTTAATCCCAAATAGAAAATTATTGTGTCTTAAATTTGATGTTCTTACACCCATCATTTGATGTCTACATGAACGTCTTTGATTTTTGCATGACCATCAAATTTAATCCACAATGGATAATTATCATGGATTAAATTTTATGTCTGTGCACCCATCATTTAGCTTTTGCATAAACATCTTTGACATTTTCACAACCATCAAATTTAATCCCCTCTAGTTCACTTAGACTTGTGTTATGATATTTTTCTTGGTCATTGTGAGCTTGAAACTTGGAACATCCACACTCATCCTAAGTTCCATTGAAATGTTAGCCTTGATCACACATCATAGAATCATTTTTCTCTATGTTTACATACACCTTTTGATCATGATCTGCTAGCTCAGTCGTGATTGGCTCAAAATTGATAAGGAAAATTACCTAGTTATAGCTTGAGACATCAATAACTTAGGACAAATGACTTAGCCTAAGGTTTTGGGGCATTTATAAATAAAAAATAATCCCTAGGAATTTTATTCTAAGTTTATAACAAAGGGAACAAGAATTATTCACACCACACTAATAAAAAAATAGACCAAGGGCTATGGGATATAAAAGGGACCAAGCGTTATGAATTTTTAGACTAAGGTTTGGTCATATTAATGAACATGACCAAGCCTTAGTATAAAAAATAAAACTAAGTCATTGGTATATTTAAAATTTTCGCACTTAAATTTTCTCCTGCCAAATTTATTTTTAAATTAGATGGTTTAGGCTAGGGCAATTGGGATAAAATGCCTTAAAGTGCTTAGACATGAATTCAACTTAGTTTTTGATAGACCAAAGGCTAGTAAAGATCAAATTAACAAGACATGAAACTTGACCTATGATAAACATTTGAAAACTAAAATTGTGCTAAAAACTTAGGCATTCATACTTGACATCTCTATTTCTTTAGTGCAAATTTGGGAACTAACACAATGCATATGCAAAATAGTCACAATATCAAAGTTACAAGTTTAAAATATAGCTAGAATTGAGCATATAGGTGTATGGCATTCCATATCATTGGAAAAAAGTTAGGGGACTTGGTACTTTTTCATGCACATTATTTAAAGTTCAAAATACATGATTTGTATTTATGCACATTTTAAAAGTTAAAAGTTATGTTTTGAAAGGAAAAAGTTTATTTCAATCCAAATACATTAGCACTTAAGTCATGATAGGGGAATTAATACTCTTCAATATTTTTCAATCATGCAAATAGAATATATATATATATATATATATATATATATATCTGTGTGTGTGTGTGTGTGTGTGTGTGTGTGTGTGTGTGTGTGTGTAGTTGTGTGATTTGTTCTATTACATGTAATGGATATTTGATTCTAGTGAAACTCAATTTTATTATCATTACTTTTAGTGAACACATTGTGTGGTTCCATATTTTTTGTAGGTAATGCACATTTGATTCTCCTAATACTCAACAACATTTGCTTTAGTTCTAGAAAACCCATTTTTGTTGGACCTTATTAGTATTAGTACATTAGACACTATTACCTATTCATGAGAGATGGAATATTAATCCTTCCATTTCATGAGATTGATTAGTTATTCAAAATTGGGACTTAATTAGTCTCATTTCATAAAATGGTTCAAAGTATCAAAGAGATATCATAAGGGGGAACATTTCCGCATATTTTATAGGTTACAACATAACATGGTTTCATGTCTATATAATTTTATCCATCCTTTCACTCTTTAAAAAATTTTAATCTCAAATTTTCATATATTTAAAAAAAATTAATATGGATGTATTACTACTTCATGCACCATTGTAGGATTTTCTAAATTTGGAGTGTCCTACATAATTGGAGTATCCTCTTAAGGACAAAGTGTCTTGTCCACACTCAATTTTTAATATTTTTAATTTAATCTATCAATTTCAATACTATAATAAAGTTTGGGGGGGGGGGGGGTTGTATATACCTAAATATAATCATAAGTAATTACAAAGGATAATTTTTGACAATCTTAAACCATATAACTTGTGCCCGAATACATTAATTTTATTCACCATTTATCTAATCCATTTATCCATATGTAATATAAATCCTTTGTTTTCATCACCAATACACAAAAAATTTCAATTCATATGTTTAATATATTTTATACTACCCTAAAATTATTGCTAGCTTAGGAAAGTTGTTCATAATCATTTTGGGAAAATTTTAACCTACACAGACATGTTTGATGTTGTAGACATATCCACATGGAATACATATAATTTCAAATAAATATTTTTTTCCAAATTTATATATACTTATATCTTTTCACATGTTTCAAAATTTTGGCTAATGCAATTTGTCAAAATATTTCACAATATAAGAAAATCAAAACCTCATTTCAAATATACTTGATACCCAATTGAGAATATATATTCTACATTATTTAACACTAAGAAACGTACCATAATATTCAAAAATTAAATATTAATCACCATAATGAGTGTCAAGTAAAGTCTAAAACATCTCAAATCAAGTCGAAAGCTTTCATTATAAAGTATCAAAGCCATATTTATAGATTCATACAGATAGTCAAGGAACACAATTTCACAATCACTCTAGGTGGGAGAAATACAATTATATCAATTTCCATATTTTTATTATCTATATAAATAGGTAATGTTAAATCATCAAGGGGGTGATTGGGTTTGACTCAGCCCATTATAACCCCTTCTCTATTTGAAGGTTTTCTATCCCTCATAAGGACCCCTAGGGGTTCCAAGGAAAAATAATATCTTCACATGATAAATATGGATATAAATATCTCATCCCTCCCTAAAAATATAGGCATATAATGTAGATTAGTAATAATTATGTCACAATCAACATTAATAAGTATGTATTCAAAGGACATGAGTGACTTGCATTGTTATCCAAGAAAATTCTCAAATTCTATTTTGTGCCATATACTATCAAAGTTTATATTATTATTTTTTCATTATTAGTCATTAGTCAAAGTCAATATGAATTATGAAATTAATAGACATGGTCTACCAACATTACTATCCAAGGAGTGCAGACATATCTAAAAGTAGCTTTAGATATTATTTCTAATTATAGGCACACATAGTCTTGTATCTTGTTGAATTCCACTTATACATATCATATTTATCTAATATAAATATATATTTAAGATAAGTACATATAATTTTATGGTTTTCTAAAAATATTAGTTTTCCATATTTAGCAATTTATAAAATGAGATTTTAATAATTATATACCCTTAGCATTTTAATATCTCTCAAGTTTTACACCTATTAAAACATATATTAATTTTTAAAACAAAATAGGTTTAGAAAATGTGTACTATTTAAAATGGTATACCTATGTCAGTCCTTAGTATTTTAGGTCAAAAGATACCTATATGATCCCTCTCACACCATATGCAATTTAATCAACTTCCTTTTAGAATGACGTGATTTATTTTGCATAAGTTTAGTTTTAAAAAAGCGTTTATTTGTGATTTTAATATCATAATAATATAAATTAAATGTATCTAATATTTATTTTAATCTAGTAAGAAGAATTAAATTTTATCTAGAAAGAAATATTTTATCTAGAAATTTGGAATTTATCTAGAAATTATAAATTTATGAAGAAAATAAGATACTATCTTAGTTATTCCAATACCTAGTACTCAATGTCTATCCTCAGTAATGATGCCATAACATTAATGTATATATATTTTATTAAGGGTAAGTGTTCCATGTGCATACCAATAAATTTTGAAAAGCTAAGAATCTAACATTATGTTTATGGAATTTAAAATAAAATTAACCAACATTTGTAGTGAATTGAAAAAAACACTCTTAATTATATTAAATGCATTGTGATATAATTAAATTTTGGGAAAATAAATGCCAAAATTAATTGAAATCTTACCACACAATGGAATATAAAGGAACATACTCAAAATTGAATAATTCATGCTCAATAATAACTTATTTCAATGTACATTAAGTATTTTGTTAGAATAAAAACACAATACTCATTATAAAAATAAATTACAAAAATTTAAATGCACACACTTATGAAACTAAACTATAACAAAGGATGAGACTATTCAAAACAAACCTCACTAGTGGACGCTATCTTAATTTGATTGTTTTTTTAAACCCTTAGATAAAACATGATTACTTCAATTTGATTAGTTTATTTATTCATGATAACATAAAAATAATGAGATTACTATGGGTTGCTTACACTTTAATACAAGTAATACAATTATAAATTATCTATTTCCATCTAAATTTCTCCTTAATTTTTTAACTACATTATTTTACTTAAGTAGAGAAGGATATATTGTTTATTTATATTCCTATGGCCTAAGAAATTACAAAAATAAATCTCCATCTTAACTCAAAATAACATATTTTTACTATAATATAAGATAAAAATTTACTATAAAAACTATAAACATGAAGAGACAAACATAAACTAAAATTATGTATCCATAGGAGTGTAAAATGTTAGTGTTTCGTTCATTAGTGAAAATATCAAAATCAAAATAATGAAACAACAACCTTAATCACAGGACCTCGTGAGCCAAAGAAAGGATGAAATAAAATAAAATATGAAGACAAAATCATGAAAATTATAACTTCCTTTGTGGATTTTTCCCTTGTCAAATGTAAGTATAATGTGGCTTATAATATAGTATCAAAGGGAATTTGGAAATGTCATATTTTAAGAGTGTAACATATCCATCTAAGAGATTTTAATAATATTTGATAATAATTTGAGTTTATGCACATGGTAGCTATATGAACCAATAGGAATTCACTATAAATCTTGAGCATGAAATATGAATAGTGGTACCTCTTTATTTATAGGCAGAGTGATTGGATGTGATCCCTTCATATTATCTCTTAGATGAATGGTGGATAATTCACCCCAATTCATCACATAGATCACCAATATGAGCCATTCATTTTTTACAAGATGAAGTGTGGTGGATATTTTTCAAAACATCCCAAGGGAAATTAATATGATCCATCCATCTTGGATGCAAGATGGATGGTAGAGAACAATACTCAAAATATCTCAATGACAAGCAATGTTAGCCATCCATCTTGCATGCAAGATGGAGGGTGGATAAATCCATTTCAAATATCTTAAAAGGTGAAATATAAGCCCTACATCTTATTTACAAGATGAAGGGTGGAGAATACTCCCTCAAAATTTTATTTTGATATTAGAGATGGGGTTGTAAAATAATATGCCATGTCATCTTGAGATTATTTTAGAAGGGAGGATGTTCTTTGAATGAGGTGGAAAATAGAAGAATAATTAATTAAAATGAACTTATTTTCAAATACATGGAATTATAATTAGAAATAATATTAATTAAACTAATCAAAAATATTAATTTAGTGAATATAATGTGATATGAGGGTCCTCCATCTTGTCTCTAGGATCTAGGGTGGAGAATGTTCCTTGGAAAGTGGTTTAAATGAGGGAGAAATTAAATTAAATGAAATTATAAATTACAATTCCATGGAATTTATAATTAGAGGAAGGATTAATTAAACTAATAAAAATGATCAATTTAATTAATATGATATGAATATGAATTTGTTTTATTTTATTAAAATATGAGGAATTTATTAATTGACTAGAGAGATAGCACTGAGCAATGATGATGATAAATATGACTAGAGTGGAAATGTAATGATCTAGTAAGGTGAGTTTCTTAATTTGAGGACATCCCAAGGTGAATTTTCCATCACATTTTGGATTAATGGAAGAATTTGGAATGAAGAGATGATATTAGACTAGTTTTTGTATAATCTATGAGAAATCACACTTTTTTACAATTTTGACACATAAGGTGATTTAAATGGTTGTTTCACTTTTTAACTTGTTTGAGAATGTATTGTGATTTAAATGGTTGTTTCACTTTTTAACTTTTCTAATATCAACTTCAATAATGTCATCATCAAATGATGCAGAATGGATTTTCTCATTTATTAGTGCCTCAAAGTGGTTTTCACCAACTGAGTCTTCTTAACTATTGTAATTTTTATTATCTAATATTACCTCAAATAAGGTTTCACTAAGGGATTATGATAACTAATTTTTATTATCCATTATCATGTTAATCAAGGTTTCACTAAAGGACACTGATTTTAAACTCTGATTTGTTGAATTGTCCCATAGTTCCTTAAATAAGGGTTCACTAGGGATCTTTCCTTATGATTGAATTATCTCCACTAATGTGTCATTATAAAAGAACTATATGAATGTGAAATTTTTTTAATCCCAATTAACACCTGGAAAAAATTGAATGTTAGGGTAACAAATTGTATGGTTAATGTGGAAATAAAGAGGAATAATAATGGAAGGATAATTGGTTACACCATCTGATAGGTGTCGCCATTCCCTTCATTTAATCAACTTCTTGGTGATGTCATATTTAACTAGGGCTGTGTCTAAAGCTATATGCAACAAGAAGAATCATAGTGATTTAGTAATTGATTGTAGGTATTTGTATTTTTTTTCTTTTTGTTTTGGGGTATTTTTAATGTCTTGAGGACTTCTTGGTTAAAACCTTATTGGAATCAAACTATGCGAATTTGCTGAAAGTACACACATGCTACAGAAATGAAATAGATCACTGGAAATAAACACACTTTTGCAAAATAAAATAGATTACTAGAAATAAACACAATTTTGTATAATAAAATAGATTGCTAGAAATAAACACACTTTTGTAGAATAAAATAGATTGCTGAAAATAAACACACTTTTGTAGAATGAAATAGATTGTTGGAAAATGATTACAAAGAAATGAGAATTTAATCCAAAATGCCTATAGGAACAAATTTACAACAGATTTTAAATTTAAGGAGTTGGAAGCATTTTAAATTTTTTTGGAGTTACCTATTTGATTTGGGAATAAAATATAAATATCGACCACAAATGATGATCCTAGTTCTTTGGAGGAGTGGGCCCTTGCTCTGCCTAGAAATAGGATTGAACAATTTAATTTGCTTTCAAAATAAAAATGGCTATTTCATTGATAAAATGTGTTGTATTACAAAAATGTACTAATCTATCCTTTTCTCTCTATTCTTTAATGATTTTCTATTACTTCCTAAATTCCTAGGTCTGTATATATAGATGCTTCGATGGTTGTAATTGTTTCATAGATATAATGGAACTGAATCGTACCTAGAATAGATGCTAAATCAAGATGTGGATAGATGTCTAGTTGTGTGATAGACATCTTAGATCTGCAAATATGGAAATCGAGAATATGCTCCTAATTTAATGGGATCATTGACTGACAAATCACTAGCCATTTGGAATAAATCCTTATCAGTTCCATATCTAGTTACAAAAGTTCCAGAGCTTATCTAAAGGAGTACTGAAGCTAATTTAGATAATTTTGGAGCTTAAATATAGAGTTCTAGAGCTACGTTTAAAAATGTGATGACTTGAAATAGTATGGTGGAGTTTTAGAACTAAGCTAAATTGATTCTAATGCTTCCAAAAACATGCAATCTAGTTCATATTTGTTCTTTAGCCTGATGATGACTTATTTTATTGCAAAACTTGAATTTTCCAACACACTTGTTAGGAATTATAGGTTTCCAAATGTTAGAATCACAATTAATGAAAGATGGATAATTACATCCCAACTCATCTCAAATCAAATTAAAAGTTATAAAATGTAATAAAACTTAATAGAAAGAGAGAGTAAGATGACGTCATTTATTATACATTTATTGGGCATATATTGGCCTCATCATTTCCCCCATACTTAATTATTTTTAAGTCCCTTTACAAACTTCACTCTTCAAATTCAGGATTGTATATCCTACATTCCATTTGATTGCTCAGATCAAATGGCTCGAACTGAATATCCTAATGCTTTGATCCAGAGGAACTATACCTAGCTCCTACTTCTACTTTTCTTTTCAATTCCACAAATTGAGTGGGATTTTTATGTTCTCTATTTTTCCAAGGAGATATGGGAGTGAGAAGTAGAGGTGGCCTTGTTTGCATGCCTATCCATATGCATAGGGGAGTTTCAATAATCTAAGGAATTATTTTGCATAAAGGTTTTACCATTTCCAAACTCTAGATCAAATTTGAAAGGGATATTACTTCCCTTATTTTCAATGCCATCAGAAGAAATTCCCATCTTTTTAAACATGTATCATAGATATTATCAAAATTTTCCTTCTCATAAGAGGTGAAGACATCCATGCTTCTCTGTAAATTGAAAAGATAAGGTCCCTTGAATTTGTCATTAAATGCATGGGATTGGAAATGTGTAGCAAAGGTGAGTAGGTTACCATAATGAATTCCCATATAGAGACTGGATGAACTAGCCTTTGACCAATGCTCTAACTCCCTTTCCTACCATGTAATTTGATTTTGAAGAATAGAGACAAATGCATTAAGCTGGATTTCCCCTACATATAAATTGATCATAAAACTTGTATTTCTTTCTAACATAAAATTTTAGGGGTAAAACTCACAAAGAAGGTTTTTCTGTTCTATATTGGCTAAGGAGTAGGTGGCTGAAAAATCAACTTCATCTTTTATTTCATGTGGAAGGCCACATGCTATCCTTGGAAACTACTAGTGAATGAATTGTTCCTCTAAAAACATGAAATAAACAGGAGAAGCTCTTCTGCACGCAAGCAATTTCTCACTCATCATACAAACTATTTGTATTTTCACAAGACATTTATACTTATCATTTTCCTCCTTGTAAAATTTGTCTTCCCATTCCTTCCTTGCTTTCTCTTCTTCTACCAGTTTACCTTTCAAGTATGTATTGGATGGCTTGATTACACTGAGTTCTCTACATGTATCATCCCATAATTACTTGAGTGGAAGATAAGTCAATTTATTTTGTGTAGAGACTATTGACACAGATGTTTGTATTGTACATTTTTCCTCATTCTCCATCAGTTGCCTTTTAATATCTAATAATTCCTCATTCTTGGCTGTGAACTAGTTTGTTAATTCTTTAAGGAGCATTTCTTTCTATTCTAATTTGAGTTTGAGGAAGTTCAATTCCTCATCCTTTTCCTTGATAATGAGTTCTAATCTTGACAAAAATAGAGCCTATTTAATCTATTGGTTTTGTTTTAAATTGATAACAAATTCTCTTACTAGTTCATCGTTATATTTGGAAAATTTCCTCAAAAAATCTAGCCATCTTGCCTATTGAAAGATACTTGCTACTTCTTCATCTACAAGGAGTTGGGTATCATTTTCTAGTTCTAACTTAGTTTTTATTCCCATAATTCATTCTTATTGAATCTTATACAAGTTAGCTGAAGATTGCTTCTCTTATCAGTGGAACTGATGATTTTGGCTATGGAACTAGCAGATTTAGTTGTTGATCTAAAAAATTTGGTAGCAAATTACTATACTTAGCTACAAACTTAGCAATTTCAACTACAGAACTACTATACTCAGCTATGGAATTGACAGAGGTAATTCACTATATCTCTTTTGAAATTTTTCTATAGCTAGCTTTTACTTTTTTGATGTAATAATAAGAATGATTCTTTATGACTATCCACCAACTCATTCCATCATTAATATCCTTCTCATGATTTTGCACATTTAACCATGATGTATAATAGTTGACTCATCATACTAATCTTTTAAATTAAGTCTAATCACACACACAAACTTCCAATTTAACCTTTAAAAAGTTAAAAACATAATTACCATCATTGATGATGTAATCCCTCCATCATGATGACTCATCATTCTTGAAAAATGGCTAGAAAAAAAATAGCTAGAATAAAAAACAAAATTTTTATTTGAATTATCCATTTATTTGAGAAGATCAACTTCCATCACTGGTTTTCAATTGATCCTCTCTTTTTTTTAAAGAAAAGAATGCCATTTACTAATTTTCATCCTCTCTCATTTATTTTAGATCGTTTCATCTGATTATTTGATCATTATAGAAGAATTGGGTTCTTCCATATGATCAAATTATTTGTTTGCTTCGATCTACTTCAAGAATTCATCCTTAGTAGGAGGCTTCCTATAAAGTTTTAGCTTGTGTCCATTGACCAAGAATATTCTTCTACTACCATCAATGGGAAGTAACTGGATAGAACCATTGTCAAATATCTTTTTTATTTGATAAGGTTCCAACCATCTAGTTCTTAAATTTCCTTTGAATTGTTGGTACTTAGAATTAAACAATAATGCCCAGTCTCCTACTTTGAATTGTCTTTCCTTGATATGTGAATCATGCCATTGCTTCCTTTGACCTTGGATTATCTCTATCTGGTGAAGTTCTTCCATTCTAAATTCATCCAATTTATTGAGTTAAAGGATTCATCCTTTTGAGCTACATCCAATTCAATTCCCACCTTTGCTGCTGTCCTTAAGGTCTATAGTTCAAACTCAATAGGCAACAAGGGCTTTTTCCCATATACTAACTCATATGGTGAAAACCCTCTTATGGTTTTCCAAGTTGTATTGTAAGCCTAGACAGCTTCAGGTAGTCTTTTTACCCAATATCTTCTTTTAGCTTCAACTATTTTAGTGAGGATGTTTTTTAATTCTCTATTTGTTACTTCAACTTGTCCATTTACTTGCAGGTGAAAGGGAGATGACTTCCTATGATTGATTTGATAATACATTGTGAAGGCTTGGATCATATTCAACATAAATTGTGGTCCCTAGTCTAAAACTAAGCTTCTTGGTGCTCCAAACTTTACCATAATTCTATGCCAAAGGAAATCAGGAACTATTTCTTTAGTGGCATTTGATAAAGCCTACACTTTTGACCATTTTTTTACATAATTAGTACACATAAGAATGTGATCTTTTCCATGTGAAGGATGATTAAAGGGTCCAAACAAATCCAATCCCCATCTCTCAAATAGTTAAATCACTACTTGTGGTTGCAGAGGCATTTCATTGGTAATGGTTGGCTATCCCATCCTTTGACAAGGATCACACTGCCTGATATATCTATTCACATCTTTGTATAGAGTTGGCCAATAGTAACCAATTCCAAGTATCTTGTGAGCTATTCTTATCACCGAGTACTGTCCTCCACTTGGTTCATCATGACATGTCTAGAGGATGTCAAATATTTCATCATCTCTCATACACCTATGTAAAACCAAATCAGGACCACATTTAAATAACATTCCTTTTAACCATTTGAACTATGCACTGGTTTTGATTATTATTTTTATTTACTTTATAGTGAAAGAAAGAGGGAAATTCCCTATTGCAAGATAATTTTCCATGTCAGTAAACCATGGTGTATTAGCTGAAATAACAAACAATTATCTAAAAAGTTATCTTTGACTAGATTCTGCTCCCCTGTAGTGGTCAATCTTGATAAGAAATCAACTACCACATTAGATTTGCCTAGATTGTCCACAATGGTAATATCAAATTCTTGTTGAAGTAATAACCATCTACTTATTCTACCTCCAACTACTGGTTTGTTCATTAAATATTTATTTGCTAAGTGATTTGTATGTATAAATATTTTGTACCTTTTAATGTAATGTCTAAATTTATTGACTGCATAGATCATAGCTAGATTTTTTTTTAGTGGGAGTAAGATATTTACTGAGATAGTAAATAACATACATTCTTCCTTATTCAACTTTCTATCCCAAAACTGAACCAATTGAGGTATTTGAGGCATTAGTTTGGATGTGAAAAGGTTTCTCTCAATTAGGTCCTTGCAATATTGGGGCAGTTACTAATTTCTCTTTAATTTCTTTAAAATCATGTTGACACTGTTCATCCCAAAGAAATTCACATTCCTTGGTAAAGAATTTAAACATGGGGGTAGCAATTTTACTAAAATCCTTGATAAAGCACCTATAGTATCTATCATGTCTTAAAAATTATTTGATATCTATGGGAGTTTGAGGAATACACAAGTCTAAAATAATATTGATTTTGTTTTGGTCAACCCGAATTTCTCTTTTTGAAATATGGTGCCCTAATACGATCCCTTCATCAACCATCATCAAACATTTCTCATGACTAAGAGACAAGTGATGTTGTTCACATCTTGTTAATACTCTACCCAAAATAGTTAAGGTATCATCAAATGTTAATCCATACACAATAAAGTTATCCATGTATACCTCTACACAGTCATTTGTTAGGTCTACAAAAATTACTAATATAGCTCTTTGAAAGGTTACTAGAGCATTACATAGTCCAAATGGCAATGCCCTGTAAGCAAAGGTACCCCATGGACAAGTAAATGTAGTTTTGTCCTGATCCTTGACAATAACTCTAATTTGATTGTATCCACTAAATCCATCCAAGAAGGAAAAGTATTGTTTACTTGAAAGGTTGTCTAAGACTTGATCTATGAATGGTAAGGGAAAATAATCTCTTAGGGTGGCTTTATTAAATTACATATAGTCAACACAAATTCTCCATTTTCCATTCTTTTTAGGGAAAATTACAAGAGGAGACATCCACTAGCTATCTAAGATAGGGTAGATAAAACATACTTGTAATAGTTTTTCAATTTCTTGTTTGATTATAGCACTTAAGGCTGGATTAATCCTTCTCTGAGGTTTCCTAAATGGTATAATGTTTTCAGTATGATCCTTCAGAAGATCAAATAGTTTGACTTCTTCATTATTCTTTAACCAGCTATTAATATTCAAAAAAATTCCTAGTTGAATGTCAACATGTTTGGTTCCAAGATATGATAAACAATTTGTTGAAAGGGTTCAATTAAGGTAATTAGTGGACAGGCATGTGGTAACAACATATGATATGTAACAAACCTTTGAAAGTTCTTAGAGGCAGAATGCTGGACAAAGGATAGTAGGAAGAGTTATGATACTTATCTTGTTGTAGGTCAAACTCCTCATTACTAATGTTTTCCAAAAATTCTTCATCATCTCCTGATATCTGTAAAGCTAAAGCTATAGATCCTTCCACTCACTAAGATAAATCATGTTCCTCTGGTGTAAAATTATCTTCATTTGTAGAGAATTGGTGTGGTTCCAAAACTAATTGTGATGGTTTTAGAATAGATTTTGCATGTTCTAGAACTAATCATGACTGCTCTAATAATGATTGATGTTCATTTAATGAAGGATTAACCATATCATCTATTTCTTGTACATGATCCTAGAATGTTATCATAGCCAAAGAAGATAGATTTTGTTCATTAATATTAGGATTATCAACCCATAATTTCACTTGATTATCAATAAAAGGTCATGCAGAGGGATATAATGAAATTTGCTTAGAATTCTTACCATTTGAAATAGTCATATCACTTGACCTGTAATCAATTAAGGAAGCAAATGTAGCTAACCATGGTCTCCACAAAATAATGGGATAACCAAGTGTCTTACCTTTTGGTTGTAAGATAAGGAAGTCGACTAGATATTCCCATGATTCCACCATTACTATCATATCTTCAATAAATCCTAGTTTTGCTACAAATTGATCTGCCATCTATAATATGATATTAGTAGGTTGTATGCCTATCAATGGTAATGTTTTCAAAGTTTCCACTGTCATTACATTGATAGTTACACCCAAATCAATCAAAACATTATTTATATCCTTATTCCCTATAGAAACAAAAATAATAGGGCTTCTAGGATCTCCATATTTAGGTAGTAGAAGTTTTCCTTCTAATAAATCAACAAGTTTCCCATCTACCTGAATAGTCATGGGGTACTACTTTCTTCCAAGTTTTTTAAAACATAATTGTTTGATTAACTTGTTCAACTTTTGAATATCCTTAATTACTTGTAACAATGGTATTTCAATATTCAATCTTCTTAGTTCCTACACCAATTCAAATTCCTTAAGTTCTATGGTTTCTTTAAATCTTTCTAAAAATGGAATCTCAGTAGAATTTATTTCTAGTTCCTTATCTTTTTCTTTATCATATTCCTTAAGTGAAATTATGCTAGGGGTTTTAGCTTCTTCTGTCATCTCAATTATTATAATAGGTGGACCGCTAACTATTTTGCCAAATCTAGTTTGAATGATTTTATAATCCATTGTATTTAAATCAACTGATTTTGTTGGTTCTATTTCGTATATAGCAATTGTTTGTTTATTTTTTGGGTTTACTACTGGTTGTGTTGTCATTTGTATTTGGATTATGTTTTTAACTTGTGGATTTTGTGCTAGAGCTCCCATTATGGCTTGTTTATTCTAATTTGAATATGTCTTCCCTTGCACATAATTATTAGGGCCCCATCTAGGTTGTGGCCAAGCATAAAGATTTCCTTGACTAGCCCAAGGTTGTTGATGTTCTTGAGTATACCAAGATTAACCTAACAAATCTTGAGGATTCCATGTGGGTTAAGGGGCCAAAGGTGTCTATCCCAAACTTTTTGGTATTGTTTGAGCTGCCCACGACATCATCCAGGGATTGGGAGCTAGTCTTGGCATAAACTATCCTTGGTTAGGTTATCTCTGAACAAAATTTAATTCTTTTGTGGTGGATGATGTATTGTTCTATTTGAGCTAATTTTTTATGAGTGGAAGAAGAGAACAAGCATGAGTATCATGTTATTTAGATTCATAGACAAGACATACTTCTATTTTATCCAAAGGACATTCCCTTATTGCATGCTTCTTCCTGCATCTAAGACCATACATGGCTAATGGTTCAAGTTGGGCATTTGCTTTAGCTTGCAATCCATCCATGGTAGAGGTTAATTGAACTAATATGTCTATTTTAAAGTTTACCAATTCATCCATCAATTTATTCATACCTAGATTCAAATTTTTAACCATTTTCCCCTTTTTAGGTCTAGCCCTTGTCCTTGAATAGTTTCTACAAATTTCTATGATTTTATCCATTCTTAATTGAGCAATGTTTCCTCTGCCAATTAAATCAAGGGTTTCCCTTGATTCATCATCCAAACCATTAAGAAAAATGGTTTTACTTAAATCTTCTTGAAGTACAAATCCACATCTTTTACTCACAAAGAGGAATCTATCCAAATAATCTTTCATATTTTCATCTTCTTTTTGTTTGATTTTGAAAAATTCTTCCTTTCAATTTCTTCCTCTACAATAATCTTGATATTTGTCTAGGAAGACAATTTCCATTTATTCTCTATTGGTAATAGAATTAGATGTTAATCCCATAAACCACCTCATTGCTACATCCTTCAGAGTAGATGGAAACAACTTCAATTTTTAATTATCTATTTTGTAATCATAAGTCTGACATAGTAATTTAAACTCTAACAAAAATTGGTCAGGATCCTCAGATGGCATTCCTCTAAATGTGGCAAGTGTGTAGGTGAAATGTTTTTCATAGTGGTTTCATAATCCTTGATCTAAATGGGATAGGTAAAGGTTCTCTCAAGTTCTCTTCCAGCTTCTTGTGCCATCTCTCTAGTATTTTCTAGTCCCTTCTCCTAGTCAATGTGGTATGTGGTCTATTTTGGGGATGGTGAAAAGTCAAGAGTAGGAGGTTAACTACTCAATTGAGAATCAAAACTTGCCCTTAATGGATCTTGAGAAATAATCCTCCTTCTTAAGGTTCTACTTGGCTTTGATGACTGATCCAAAAATTCCAAAAATGGTAATTTTGCTTCTTGTCTTGTAGGAGATAATGGTGCCTCCAATTCTTGCTTAACATCCTTTCTTAAACTAGAGGATGATGGAAATCTGTGTCTAGATATTTGGGAAGAAATCTACGCTTGGAGTCTTTTGGTCTACTCATAAATTAGGGAAATTTTCTTTAATTACTAAATGAATGATTGTTGCTCTTGTTGACACATAATTAGAAAATTCCAACTAGTGAGTCCCCAACAACAGTGCCAAAATGATTGGTGTTATCATTCCCTTCATTTAATAAAATTCTTATTGATGTCATATTTAACTAGGGCTTTCTCTAAAGCTATATGAAACAAAAAGAATCATAGCAATTTATTAATTGATTGTAGGTATTTGTATTTTTTTCTTTTTGTTTTGGGGGATTTTAAATGTCTTGAGGACTTCTTAGTTAAAACCTTATTGGAATCAAATTATGTAAATTTTCTAGAAGTAGACACACATTGCAGAAATGAAATAGATCACTGGAAATAAACACACTTTTGTAAAATAAAATAGATTGTTGAAAATAAACACACTTTTATAGAATAAAATAAATTGCTCAAAATAAACATGCTTTTGTAGAATAAAATAGATTGGTGGAAATAAACACACTTTTGTAGAATGAAATAGATTGATGGAAAATGATTGCAAAGAAATCAAAATTTAATCTAAAACACCTACAAGAACAAATTTAAAACATGGGGTGGAGTTGGAAGCATTTATAAATTTAATAGAGTTACCTATTTGCTTTTGTGAATAAAATATAAATACTGACCAAAAATGAATATCCTGGTTCTTTGGAGGAGTGGGCCCTTGCTCCACCTAGAAATAGGATTAAACAATTTCATTTGCTTTCAAAATAGAAATGGCTATTTCATTGATAAAATGTTCTATATTACAAAAATATACTAATCTATCCTTTTCTCTCTATTCTTCAATGATTTTCTATTACTTCCTAAATTCCCAGGTCTGTATGTATAGATGCTTTAATGGTTGTAACTGTTTCATAAATACCATGGAATGAAATCATACCCTAAATAGATGCTAAATCAAGATGTGGCTAGATGTCTAGCTGTGTGATAAATGTCTTGGATCTAGAAATATGGAAATCAGGAATTTGCTCTTGATTTAATGGGATCATTGACTTGATAGATCACCAACCATTTGGAATATATCCTTATCAGTTCCATATCTAGCCACAAAAGTTCTGGAGCTTATCTACAGGAGTACAAAAGCTAATTTAGACAATTTTTGAGCTTAAATATAGAGTTCCAAAGCTAAGTCCAAAAATGTGACAACTTTAAATAGTATGGTGGAGTTTTAGAACTAAGCTGAATTGATTCTAATGCTTCCAAAAACATGCAATCCACTTCATATATATTATTTAGCATAACAATGACCTATTTTATTTAAAACTTGAATTTTCCAACACACTTGTTAGGAATTATAGGTTTTTAAATGTTAGAATCATAATAAAAAAAAGATGAATAATTACATCCTAACTCATCTCAGATCAAAATAAAAGTTACAAAATGCAATCAAACTTAATAAAAAGAGAGATTAAGATGAGGTCATTTATTATACATTTATCAGGCATATCCTAGCCTCATCACCATCCCTATAGAGGCTACTAGGGGAATCTATGTCGATGTTGAAGGAAACTTTCTCAAAAATTGTAAAGGATCACCGATAGATTCAAACTAATCTTTAGGAGGTGTGTAGATGGTATTAAAATATCCAAATTATAATATTTTTTCTAATTTTAAATCTAATATTGATACTGATGTTTACCCTGATTCTGATGCTAATAAAAAATATCTCAATTTTGATTATAAACTTGATTCTAATTTTGATGTTGATCCTGAGAGTGATTCAACCACATGGATGATATTTTGGATTGAGTTTTTCACAAGTACCTTTTTCACTTCTTATTAAGTAATGAAGGAATGGGGATGTAAAGATTTATAATAATGGAGAATATTTGGCAATAGATGGAAGATAGAATGTTGGTTAATAATGTGGTATTATAAGATAGACTCATCAAATATAGGAGGATGATTAAGGGGTGACATATCAAATATGGGTAACTTGCCTTGATATGTATTTAAAAGTGGATTAGTCTTATTATTATTTAGAACATGATCTTGGTATATCCCTAACAAGTGATTCTTATACTTTATTACACTGAGACCCTCAATAGATGATAATATATACAAATTAGGATTATTTTAGATAAGCTAAAAGATATGGTATGTAACATTGTGGCTTACAAATGGGCCTAGACTTGATCCTTAACATGGTTTTTGTTGCTCAAAATCCAAACACTCATTAGATAAAGGTGAAAAAATAGGTTAGCCTTTGTTAGTATGCTCATGATCAATTGGATAACTAATAAGTGAGACGTTTTATTGATGTTATTATTAAATGGTGTGACTGATCCTAATTAGGATATAATCTAGATTTGTTAGATCAAAATTTATAGGTAGTCAACAAGTTATTTCTAAGATTAGGATATAATCTAGATTTGTTAGATCAAAATTTATAAGTAGTCAACAAGTTATTTCTAAGATATGTAAAATGAGATCATCCTTATCAAACATGTACTATTCAAAGGATTTATCTTGATTTGGTGTGAATTCCATAGAATTTAATGAAAAGGTAATAGAAAACTAATGGAAGGATACTCCTAAGTAAGGTTACATGCAAGAGGAATGATTATAATGAAATTATCCCCAAGTAGGGTAGAATTGGCATGACTAAAATGTAATTGGCCCCAAGAAGGGTGAACTTGAGAAAATTTTTGAATTCAATTAGAATTGGACCTAAAAAAGGTATACTTGAGTAGACTAACTATGATTAGACACAAGCAAGGCAAATTAATTAGATTATTTTAAACTCAAATTGAACTTTGATGTTGCAGTGGATTTAAATGAGAGAAAATATGGATGGCATCACTTCATCTCTCCCAACTAATAGGTGTAGGAGATTGAATGGAAATATAAGGCTATGATTTGAATGATTTGATTTTGTGGACCTTGATCAAATTAAACCTAATTTGAATGTGACTTTATTTAATTTGGTGTGAATTAGGTTTCAACTTTATTTGAAATAAATATTGAAACATGATATGTAAAAGATAATTGAATGTTTTAATTTAATAGAGTTGAAATCAAAATAATTTGAATTTGAATAATTTATTTTTAATAGAGTTGACTGGATTTGTCCTAAATAGTTGATCTAATTTGAAATAGATTTAGAAATTTAATTTGAAATTTGAAATTAGAATTTGATTGGAATTAGGGATGATTCTAAATGGGTAAAATAATGGCATAATTTTATATAAGATGGGTATGTGTTTATACATATTTTGACATGATATTTAAAAGGGAACATTTTTTGACTTCAAAATTGGGTAGAGTAATGGATCTTTATGAAGGTGCGTGTGGACTATGTTTGAATATATGACAATCTTTGACACCTGAAAAAACCTATAAATCATTCAATCTCATGACCCTAATTTAGTGAATGAAATGGGAGTATTCCACAGTCAAGGCTTATTTCAATATAATCACCTTGAGAGAGGATTATAAAATTTAAGATTATTTAATTAATTAATGTAGTTATTGGTGGTGTTTTAATCCCACCCTTATCTAAAAAGGTCTATATATGAAAGACAACTTTAGGTGTTTTTGTAATTTTAACCCTTTGTTGATGAATGTTTTATGGAAAAAAGGTCATATTCTAAAGTTTTCATTGGTTTGCTAGATGGTCTTGATATACCTTTTGGTATGTTGGCACTAAAATCTATTAATTGGATGTTGATACTTAATGGGCTATTTTTAGGAGGGTATTATCCCTTCATGAACACTTTATCCATAAGATGTTAGTGAAGTGTTATCTAAAAATACAAGATTTGAGAGACATTTCATCTAAAATTAAAAATGATGTATCATTTATTTATATACCTCTCTAGATAAATAAGGTTAGTATGAATGTTGGTAAATGATGTCTCAGTCACCACACCTTAAGGACTATTGAAAATGTGATGAACTCCACCCCATATAACCAAAGATAAAATGAAATTTATTATTGTTATGATTCATAAGAATCCCACAAAGGACAAGTAAAGATCATAATAGGCATATATCTTGGGATAAACATGTTATCACCTCCATGTTTTCTGGGTTACTCTACTAAGGTGAGAGAAAATGTGTGAAGGGATCATACAAGCACACAAGCAAACACTTAATTAAATAAATGAAAATGATGAATAAAAATGAAAGAGTTTCTATTGCACCAAATTGAAAGACAAATTAATTATAAAACACTAAAGGGAGTGTGAATAATAATATTTATTTTTAATAGATCATCACACCCTTTTGGAATATGGAAGAAAAATAATATGAATAGTTTTTCTTATTGTGTATTTTTCAAGTGAGGCAGACTAATTCTTGAATTTTAACAAGTCTAAAATTTAGCACGCATAGGTGAATTCACCATTTCATAGGGTCAATTCATAGTTTTATAATAACCTAAATAAAACATATAACATAACATAGAAAACCATAGATAATGTCTAATTCACTGATTATTAGGGTCAATATTAGTTGAGACTCATGAGTTTCCATTTTCAAACAAATATGACAATATGCTAGAAGATAACATGGATGAATTTCATGATTTTTGGCAATTCTAAATATCACTAAAATCTAAGGAATAATAAAACCTTTACTATATCTATTCATATAAATAATATAGAAATCCCACCTAATCCTAAAGCTAATAATAATCCGCATCCTCCAAGAGGGAATTGCCAACCTCAGATCAAGGAAAAACTAAGCAAAGGAGGATACAACATCATTAAAGACATGAAGAAGATCAAAGAAAATATAAATCTCCATGAGTTAGCTTATATTTTTAAACAAAATGAGTTGTTGATAAGGTCCCTTACTAGGAAGACACTTGTGGATAAAATCAAAGAACATACAAATACAATGAAATTTGTTGACACCAATGTCATCTACAAGAGCAAACTAGATGTTCTACCATTATTGTTAACTATTAGATCATTTGATAAGAACATTCATAACTATTTAGTTGATTATAGATATTCTATGAATATTATGCCTACTTCCATATGACGCAACCTTCGTTTCACTCCAAGCCCTTCAAAGAGGATAATTTCATAATTGGATAAAATGATGGTGTCAGTGGTTGGTGAATTGAAGGATGTGCATATTCAAGTATCATCTAAATTATGGGTTTAGATGACCATTGACATCCTTTTGGTAGACATACCTAAATGTTATGAGTTTTTTTTGAGTAGGGATTGGTCCAAGATTCTTAATGGATACCTATTTGTAGAATTATCTCATATCTAGTTACCATGGAAAGGAATTACAAAACAAATTAGGATCGACGAGGAAGGAATAATGAAATATCCCATTACAAATTACAACATCAAGAATAAAGAGGTAAAATATGAATCTTATATCCTTGGTATTTACACTTTCACTACATAGAATAAAGAATGAGAAATATAGTTTAAAGGTTCCAATCAGTTGTGGACCTTACATTTTCATGGTGTTAGGTTTAAATAAGGATCAAGCATAGGAATTAAATTGATTGATCCACAAGGAAATAAATTTATGGTAGTATATAGATTGAAATTCCCTTACATCAATAATAGGATTGAGTATGAGGCTCTAATTTTAGGATTATATTTTACACTAAAGAATAACATGAAACAAGTATTAATACTTGGTGATTCAGAGATGGTGATCAACCAGGTCAAAAAAAATATCAGTACAAGTTGTCTTACCTAATGAAGTATAAAATTTGAGAAGGGGACCTAATTTAAACCTTTGATGCTTTCAATATAAAGGCAATTCCTAGAGAGCAAAATCAAGCTATAGATTGACTAGCTACTACCATAGATAATTTGGAGCCTCAATAAGATTCCAAGCTAAGCAAATTTTCTATTGAACTAGTGCCTTACCCTTTAGTGCCTGATAATGTGGAAAATTTTGAAGTCTTTGATTATGATCAATAGATTATTCAATTTTTAACTAATTTAGGGGATTTTGAGTCCCAAATTATTAATGATAATAAAGTAAATCATCTTTGCCAAGGAGAATCAAATAAAGAAGGTGCTCTCTAGCTTAAAGAGAATCATATCACAGTAAAGTTGGTCTCTTTAGAATGACCATTTGACATAAATCCTTAATATTAATATCTTAAAATACCTAAGGTTGATGAAATAGATTTTATAAAGGAAAACCTAGGATCTGAGCATAGCAAACACTACATCAATATTGGTCTCAGTTGTACCCCAAAAGAAAGACAATGAATGAAGGATTTAATCACTTGATATAGAGATGTTATTGATTGTAATTATGAATATTTAAAGGTATATGACCCTTTAGTCATTACCCATATGATTCCTCTAAAGCTGGATCACAAACTATTCAAACATAGGTAGAGACAATTCAATCCTAGCCTTGAGCCTCTCATTCAGAAAGAAGTGGAAATGATTTTAAGTGTAAAAATCATTTTTATAATTAGACATTGTACTTTGGTGGCCAATTTTGTCATAGTGAGAAATAAGAGCAATTAGATTAGATTATGTGTGGTTTTTAGGAACCTGAATAAGGATTTTAAAAAGGACTATTATTTCCTATCTTCTCTAGATGAGGTGATACAAATAGTAAGTGATTCTAAAATGATGTCCTCTTAGATTGATTTTTAGCATATACTTAGATACTATTATAATTATAAGATAAGATGAAGATCATGTTCATTATGAAGGGGGGAATATATGCCTATAAAAGGATGTTGTTTCACCTAATAAATACATAAGATACTTTTTAATGTATGATAGATCATGCATTGAAAGCATTAACTATAAAATGCATACTCATCTATATGGATGATCTTATAGTATTTTTTAAAAATAGGAATGACCACATAAGCCACCTTCAATCAATATTTGAGAGATTTAAAAAGTATGGTATCTAACTAAATCTAAAGAATAACATATTTAAAGTTATTGGAGGCAATATTTTGGCGCATATCATCCCCAATTATGGGATCACCATTGATCTAGATAGATTTCAATCCATTTCAAAAATTATGCCACCAAATATCAAGAAGGATCTCAAATCATTTTTTGAGAAAATTAATTTTGTGAGGAAGTTCATCTCAAGATCCATGAAGATTATTAAGTCTCTAAATGTCATTCTCAAACAAGACTCCAAAAATAGAATGGATAGTTTAAGCTAGAAAGTCTTTACAAGACATTAAAGATGTAATATCCCACACTTCAATACTAATCAATCCAAAATTTACAAAGGATTTATACTTGTACACATTTGCTTTAGAATGTACCATTATTGTTGTATAACATAGAAGAAGGATAATACTAAACACCCAATTGCATTTATGAGCACAAACTTGAAAGATGTAGAACTTCAGTACTCCCTAATTGATAAGTATTTTTTATCAAAGTAGTGAAGAAATTTTAGAATTATATTTTGAAGAATAACATTATTGTTATTGTGCCTGATCCTGATGTTAAGCACACCTTATAACAAAAAGAATTGGGAGAATGCAAAGGCAAGTGGATGGCAAAATTATAATAATTCAACATAGAAATTAACCTACCAAGATTATCATGGGTCAAAGAATCATTCAACTCATGACTAAACCTGACATATGTATCATTGTTGAAGAGGTATGTGAATCTGAGGTATCTAAAGGAGAATGGTATACTAATATAATATAGTACTTGCTTAAATGTAATTTTCCTCTAAAGCTAGGTAGAGAGATAATAATATTTTTGAGGCTGAAATTTAACCATTTCATGATAAAATAGGGGGTACTTTATAGAAGAAAATATGAAGCCATTTATCTCAAGTGTGTGCCTACAGAGGAAGCTAAAGAGATTTTGGACAATTTAAATCAAAAGATATGTAATGATCATCTATCTTGGAATACCATATCCCAAAAATCTTTAAGGATGCTCATGCTCACAAGAAAATGCCATGAATGCCAATATTTAGCCTAGAGGGAAGTACATGAAATAATGCCCTTACATCTAGTTTTTGAATGAAAGGCCATTTTCCCAATGGGGTTTAGACTTCATTGGTTTCATCAACCTAAATTACTTAGAAATCCATAAGTTTGTGCTTACTTCTATAGAATACTACACTAGATAGACTGAAGCCATAGCCACAAAGAATTATAGAGCACAAGAGTTAGTACACTAGATAAACTGATTCACTTTTTGGAGGAACACATTATAACCAGAGTTGGTATGCCCATTTCTTTAGTTTGTGACAATGGACCAACTTTCATATTTTCAAAATTTTCTAAATGAGCACATGACAACCATATGACTATTAGGTACTCCTCTAACTATTATCCTCAAGGAAATAGAATGGTAGAATTGATGAATAAGACCCTGATAGATGTAATTAAAAAATAATCTAGGTACAAGGCCAAAGATTAACACAATATATTGAAGTAGAATCTTTGGGTAGATCGAACGAGATACAAGAAAAACCTCAAAGATTCACCCTACTTGTTGGTGTATAGATGTAGGCTAATTTTTCCAATTACATTGAAGTTACCAACTTATCAGTTTATGTAGGACTACTTGGAACTGAATGCTAAAATTTAGTCTTGATTGTTGGATATAATAGAAATAGAAGATTCAAGAAATGAAGACCTATAGACATTCAACAAACACCAAGAGATAGTTAAGTGATGGTTTGATAAAAGAGAAAAGATCAAAGCTTTTAGGATTTTAGATTTGGTGCTTCTTTGGGATAAAGCCTATGAAAAGAAAGGATAACATGATAAATCTTCCCCAATATGGATTAGACCATATTAGATTTTAGAGATATTAGGAAATAATTCATTATATTTGAAGGATTTACAAGGAAATGATCTCACTTATCCAATCAATGGATAGTTTTTGAAACATTAATTAATGGCTATGCCACCTAAAGGTATCACTTACTAATGAAAAAATGAGGTATAGGTAGGATTAAAATAGATTTCTTGATTTCATAGAGTAAATTTCTTGCTTTCATAGACTAGATTTCCTACTTTCATAAATTAGATTTCCTACTTCCATATAATAGATCTCCTCTTTTTTATATTAGATTTATTACTTTCTTAGATTATATTTGAATGCTTTCTATATTAGTTTCTCTATTATTTCCTATGATGCTCTAAATTATGTATGCTCTAAATTAACCAAGTCAAAATCTAAACCAATTGAGTTTATAGACCTATGGAAAAGGGGAAAATTTAAAAATAAATACAACATGGAACTTGTGGACAAATTAATTATATTTATATGTTTATAGTTTTTAGGATGAAGGAAGGTGATCATAAATTATTATGGATAATGTCTTAATTGAATACTTTTATTGGGTATGTGGAAGTTACTCTCAAAGTAAATCACATGAATTTATAAAGTTTTCTTATTCATGAGATCAAACACTTATTACACTAGTGGCTAGCAAGGACATTATGGTAATGCATTATTTTATAACCAAACCAGTTCACTAGGATTTTAGCTCTCTTCTCTCTAAAAAAAGAAAAATCAAGCAATCAAGACAAGAAATATATAAAAAAATAAAAATGTTTTACATGGTTAAATAAGGTCAATATTACATGCATCATGATGAAGAGGAAAGAAGGAACCCAAGGTATCTCTATCAGGGCTATGGATGCTTGGCTAGTAATAGAGCAAAGCCTAAGCTTTCCTTATTTTTTATGAGTTTTAATGGAAACCAAAATGAAACCTATTGATCCATAAAAACTTTGAAAAATCATTACAACAAGGATTAAATGAATCTCAAATTAAATACAGATAAATCCAAGGGTAAGAGGGCAAGTATGTCATGTGAATCTGCTTAGAAGTCTCTTTTATATTTCTGATTTTGGTATTTTTTTGGTGACCTGTTCATCTTTGATTTAGGGTTGATAACTAGAGTTATAGGTTCTTTAATAATCTAGAGTATTCCCCTTTTAAGTTACCATTTTTTGTACCCAACACCCCTTTTTTTATCTAGGAAAGAGGGGACCCATTTTTATTGAGTTTTTAGCTTTATCTGATTGAGCCTACTTTCTAAAAGCTTATGTTAGTCCTTGAAAAGATTAATTCTTAGAGTTTATACTTACGAGGATTCAACATTCTAGCATGGCATTATTTATTTGATGGGATAAATTTATTAATGCCTTTTTGGAAGTTTTTGAACTATGCAGATTTTTAGGACTTAAGCAATCCATAAAAACTTATTAGAAGATTTTACTCATTGAGCCTTTTATTCATATATTTTGTTTTAGACATTTTTTTTGATAGGTTTGGTTTTTAGGTTTTATGTTTCATGTATTTTTTATAGAAACACTTCAGCATTTATCTTTCCAGTACTTTATTTCATTCACACTTTTAGTCTTCAAAACTTTTGTTCCAAGCAAATTCGGTCTTCGAGGTTTTTGTTGTGGAAATTTTGTCCAAAAAAATTTCCTCAAAACGACTTATTTTATCATGCTTTTCATTGCAACCTTTTAATCATTGACATTTTATCTGGTGGAAATTCATTCATCCTTTTTTAAATAGGCTTTTTATCTAATAAGAATTAAGTCTTAAAACTTTATGTTGTAGGTCTTTTGTAAAGATCAATCCCTAACACAAAACTTGAATAGCCTACTCCCTATTATAAAATTAATTTCTATACTTATTCAAATAAAATTCTTAAATACTTTCTATCAATTTGTTAAAGACCCCCACCAACTTGAGATAACAAAATTTGAACTATATAGGAAATATAAAGGAAGTGAACATTGGGCATTTAATATCACACAAGATGGTATTCAATGTGATAGGCCATATATGTGACATGAAACCATTTAATACTTAATTTCTATAAAAAATAAAATTTCACTCCAAGTCTATTGTTATCATATGTGATCAAGAGCATTATCTGATACTTGTGAGGAGACTACAAGTAAAACAATGATTAATAAAGAGTGGAATTGATCATATAGCACAAATAACAAGTAGAAAGATATTACAAGCAACATATAATGTGTATAAAGTAATGGCATATTCATCCAAGGTATTTTGTGGATCAAATTTACCATCCTTTTACTCAATCAAGGATTCCATAGAGTTCACTAATACAACTTTTGATGTTACCTTATATGATAATAGGTACAGAAATTATTCATAATTGTGGGATATAGTGGATTTTATGGATGTAGTTTCATTGGATGATGATATTTCTCACTCTGATAAGCTATTTTTCAAATAATTATATGACCTTAAATGATAGAGACTATTTTTTTTTGTTTCCAAACTAGAGATGATGACATGCATTGATCTCCTACATAATTTAATTTTTTATAGGTAAGGTAACATAAGATGCTTTCCTTCATCATATGATCAATCAAATAGCCATTGCTTACATTTCAGGAGATGAATTCCAAAGATAACTATCTTTATACATACCCAACACATACTTAGACAAGCACACATTATTGTATTAGAACATTGATAACACAATTGAGAAGGTGTTATCTTCATGGTTGATCCTCAACCAGAATATCACTTTCAAAGGAAATAAACCAAAGGGGGATACTTATATAAATAAATTTAGGATGGTAATATGCATTGGCATGGTGCTATTGAATATACTCTATAGTATGCCAAGTAATCACTATGTTAATTTAGATTGGGTGCCATTAATACACATGATACTGACCCATGATTCTATGTTTACACTCAAAAAAATAATTAGCTTCTAGTTGAGGGAACAAGTAATTCATAAGGACAAGTGACCCACACATACATGCCATTTTTATATGATTTATTATTTATTATATGTTGTTATGGGAACCTTATACAAAGTTCTTAGTAAACTAGGGAATCTAGCCACTTATTACTTTAACAACATGACTTATGACAACTTTCAATTCATGCATGTGTATTCCTATACAAATAAAATGGTAAGGATTATGGAGGATGCATATCCTCAGGTTTGGCAAACCATCCATGGTTTTCCTATGCCTAGAATTGGAAAACATTTTGAAGACACTTACCACAAGAGGGGATTATTTCTTCTATCTAAAATTCACTATTATAATGATTTGGGGATATAAGGTTGACCCTCTATGTCTCCAAAAGTATGTTCTAGACAAGTTGGTAGAGAAATAAATTGATTTTTAACTATGGTGAAGTATTAAAGAAGACCTATCTAGATAGAATAAAAGTTCATAATTTGGTCACTATATAGTCATTAGGAGAATGGTGTACACCATGAGGAAACATTTTAGAGAAGTGAGTAGCAATAGGAAAATATATCACTTCCCCATGCTTCCATAGAGGGACTGGGATCCTTGTGGCTTTATCCAAAAGCATATACATGGATTTAATATCCCCTTCATCCAAAAACCTTATTCATATGACTTTTCAAAAGTTGAATATAAAAAGGACCTTGTGCCTATTCAATCCCCATTTCCCTCTCATTATTAACCTAAAGTTTTTCCATCTTGTATGTCTATCAAAGAAGACATTAAATACAAGAAAGATGTCCTAGTTGAGAAGTTTGGAATCTTATTTGTAGTTGTAAATGATCCTCAAGAAGACTATAAGAGGAATGAATCAGTTGTTGAGAAGAATGAGGCACTCATAACAAAACTAAATTAGCTCTCTGTTCAAGAATTCTTTCAAAAATATTCCATCCCCATGACTTCAAGTTGTAAGAGTGCTCTCTTGGTTCATAATCTTATTAATGAGAAATCTACCATGCCTCATACTCCATTTCAAACTCATATATCCAAGAGGAAAATTGAATCATGTTATTCTTCACCTCATAAAGAAAAAGATCTTAAAATCTTCCCCTTTAATCTAAGAGGAAGAATTTTTTTAAGGTTAGTATATATGTTAGTTACTTTTGTTTTGTCTTGTTTTACCTAAGTGATTTACTATCACAAGTGTGTGTCTTGTTTCCTTTGCTTTGTGTGTTATCTTTGTTTTTTGTGTTTTGTAGTTCAAGTCAGGTTATTTTGCCTTGGTCAAGGTTTGATTAAATCTGAGTTTGAATGTAAGTGACTCCATTTCCCAATGGAAGGACAAGGCTACTAGTTTAGTAAGTAATACAAGCATGATACCCTTGTATATCACCAATTTGCTGACCATTTTTACCCCTAGGTTAAAAAAAAAACCCATATAACAAAAAGCTTACTTTGTCATGTCTTATCACCTTGTTCATTAGCCTAGTCCATGCTTTATGATGTCTTAAATAGTCTTTCTAAAGTCTTATTAGGATATTTTAATGTTAACTTGACAAAATTAAGGTAATTATTTATTTTAGTCTTGTACTTGGCTAGAAATGTCATGGTGTAAAACGGGTGGGATTAAGAGGTGTCATAGGTTATTATATGTCTCTAAAATTCCATTTACCACTTAATCAACTTGCATGAAAATTTCATACATGTTTGAAAATATTAAGGTTGATTTACAAACTTTAAGGTATGTGTTATTCAAGATAAAAGTGATTTTATTCAACTTCAATGTATGAAAAAACTATTCAAGTGAAATTCCTAAACAAATACACTTGCATAAGTTTTAGAAGTAGTTATATAACTTTCACATATGTGACAACACATTAGTTTTGCAAGGAATCACTCCAATAAGATTGTTATTAGCACTTGTACGGACTTAGAAGACTCACTTTTAGGTGGAAACATTTTAGTGTGTCTCTTCAACTCCTAATGGTCAAATACACACTTGGTTTGTAGGTATAGGTCCAAATAATGAAAAATTTCCTTCTTTTCCTCCATCACACCCTTGGAAAGCTAGTAAGGGTGAAATTCACATGCTTAGAATTGACATAGGATAGATATTCATGGAATGACATTTTTTTCAAAGGATGGGGATTTAATATATTTAAATTAATGACCATAGTGATAATATTGGTGACCCCTCCTTTGTGTACAATTATTAAAAAGGTAAGACAGTCTAAAACTACCTACAAACCCCATATGCTCAATTTTATTCTTGAAATGATAGTTTTAGAAAGGTTGGATACACATTATAAATTAAATGAGGAATATAGGGTCTATGAAATCATCTTATATTTTTTTTCCAAGTCCCATTTGGCATGTGTTGAGAAGAAAATTGTTCCTTTGCACAATATGAATGTTGAAAGTCATAGTTTCTTGAAGTTTTGAAATATTATGTAGGATTAAATTTGTATAAGTGATGGTTTAGTTTTTTACACATATTACAATTCCATTAAAATCTTTCTAACTTGACTATTTATTATGTACCAGTCCTCCAAATGAGACTCATGTTTCCATGCTTGAAGATTGTGTTTTGAAGTTGCCTCTAAAAGTGATTTGTGAAGGTTTGATATTTCATTATGAATATTTATATGATGATAAATATATAATAATAAACATAATTATTCAATTTTAATATGATTTCATGCTCAAATAGATCAATACTACATCAATGCAAGGCCTAAAACATGAAAAATGTAGACCTACAGGTCTATAAACTTGTTGGTATAAATTTAATGAGAAAACTTTTATATTATGAAATAAATATTGAGTTTTAATACCTAATAATGAAGTCAAATATATGATTTGAAAAGGTCCAAGACTAGTGGAGAACGTTTGGTCTTATGATCCAATGTAAAGACACCCTAATGTACACCTACAAACATGACATGAGAGAGAACATGTATGGTCAAAAGGTTAGAAAGTGATAATAAAATTTTAAAGGTCTAAGATGAATTTTAATGAGACTTTAATCAAATTAAAATACTTTCAAACTGCCAATGATCTATTTTAAAAATGATAGGTTTCAAAGCTTAACACTCACAAAACCCCTAATCATTACCTACAACCTAAGGTCTTAAATAATTTGATAAGTTTCATAATAAGACAATAAAATATCAATATATTAGTAAAGGTCATTAAGGTCTTTAGTCACTTTTGAAAGATTACTAAACTCCATATGCAACCAAAACCTCAATGACTACCTACATGTTTGCTTAAGTAAATCAAGTTGGTTTCAAAATTGAAGAGAAAACATAGTGCCTAGAATGATATTGGAGAATAGATATATGGAAAATATCTAAGAGTCATTTGAGGTAAAAAATACCTAAAGGAAGGTCAGAGAAAGAGATGATCAAACGTGACTCACTTGAACTCCACATACACAGTCAGTTTGGTACCTACAGGCTTGCCTAGAGTGAGAGGTGTTTATTTATTTTGAGAGAGAAAGAGGTATGAATAAAAATTAAACCACATTATAATTATCATGTGATATTATTATTACCTCCATATATTCCTCATAATTAATGAAAGTGGTACTAATTTTGATAGGCATGTTTAGTCCTGGCAAACCTAAAGCTACATACATAGCCTATATGTACAATCATGGAAAAATGGTTTGTTTAAGGTAAAGTGAGAACATAAAGACATTGAGAAGTTGAAAAATGATTGTATGGACCCTAAAGATGAATATATAGGAATAGGAAAACAAATAAATTGATGATTTGGCCTATAAGACCTCAACCTCTTCTAGTGTAGGACTATAGTTCAAGACCAAGTTTCTCTTTCTCATTTAGACTTTGACCTTGTGTATTGGGTAAAATTTATTTCATGAATGGTGAAAGGTTCCATGCATTTTAATCTCCTATAATTATTTGTTGGTTTAGGTATCTAACCTTTATGAACAATGGTTAAGACTCCAGACCACTCTCCAATGGTATAATAGAGACCTGAGAAGTTCCTTCCTGTGTTTATAACTATAAATACAAATTTCATAGGAATTTGAGAACCTATGGGTAGTTTATGAAACTTATTAAGTTTAAAATTGTATCATTGGTTCAAGAGTTAAGGCCCTAAGGTTTATGAATAATTGTTAAGAACTCAAACTACCTTAAATCTTACTAAAACCCTAATAAGGACACAATGAGAGAAATGGGTATATAAGGTGACTAAAATGATTTGAATTGTTCCTAAAACCTTAAGTACTCTAGGGATGTCCTCACCATAACACTTATTTGTACCTACACTTGTATGAACGTATTAAATGTTATACTTTTGTGAGATTTTGATCTCAAAATAGGGTATTGAATATCATGGATAGATGAAAACCATTGGTCAGGATGGATTGAGGTCTATTCTACCTCATTAGACCAAATAATCTATACATGATACCCTTAAAATGTTCCTATAGGTTTTTTTATTGATGGTAGTGTGAGAATAGCTTGAGAAATGCTAGTTTCTTGGACCATTTCATGGTTAGCATATCTTGACTAGGTTTCAGAAGGCCAAATTTGTCATGGAGAAGTTTTATGGGATGGTTAAATTGAATCAAACACTTTTCTTTAGTTTCAAATGTATGGGAGGACATTTGAGAAAAAAAATTAGTTTTTAGGCCTACAAGCCTAAGTGAGGTATAATTGGAAAGAGATAACAATAGAAAAGGTACACTTCCACCTGGTGTTAGGATTCGTAATTTGGCATGGATATGTAATGGGTTATTAGGTAATAAAAAATATGTTTATTTTTACAATATCATTCATACATTATTATACATAATGAGATTTTCATGTTGGTAGGGTTATAAGGAATTAAAGGTTAGTAAGAGCTTTAGGTGCAAGATGAGGTATTGGTGAGTGTTTGTTACATTAAAAGGGATTTATTTAGGTATGATATGACTATAATATGCCATCCATAGAGATATATTTAATTGGTAAGGATTAAATCAAGAATTGACACTTGTAAGACAGAAGCAGCATAATAAGGTCAAGTGGATTTCAAAACACCTAAGAGGTGTAATTATTATTTCAATGTTAGTTTTAGGAGATTGTATATTGATGTAAGGTGTCGAAAATAGGGTTATAAGGTGACTCAATATGACTTAATTATTAAGAGTTCCACTTATCACCTCACAATCCTAGAGAAGGGTAATTTTGAAGAAGAAGACAAGGTATCAACCTACTAAACAAACTCCTATGCCATTTTGGAGATGAAGCATCTTCAAGAAAGAAACACATGTGGTTGTGGACTTGATGCAACTATTATTCAACCTCCTTTATTGAATTTAACTATTTTTGACACTTTTCATGGCTCACTTCTATGCCCCTCTCTCTCTTTTCTAATCTATTTTCTCTATAAATTCATCCTTGATAAGATTTGTATTCATCCTTCACTTGGGTATGGAGAAGTTATTCCCATTTTAAATCCTTTGATTAATGAGAAACTTTGGTTTTACCACCTCCTTGACTAGTTTTTATATTTGTTCATTAATTGTTAATATTTTCAATTGATTATCTTAGCTTATTTGGCATGTTGTCCTTTTTTAGTATTCATATTCAATTTTAAAGCTTCTTTGTAGGTCTTGTGAAGTGTCTAAGTGAGGTGTGAAAGTTGAGTGAGTTATCTATTAATTAGTGTAATTTTATGACCTATTGATTCATCATCCAATCCCAAGCATATTTCAAAACTTTCATATAAAGTGTTGATATAGAGAGGCATATTAAGGATAGAATTTATTTAGGTTAGTCTCATGGTTGACATGTACATGCATCTAGTTGGTACTAGTTAACTTATTTTTTACATCACCTCCATTAGAATAGGTTTTATCTCTCTTTTCCTATCAAGATGATAGACTAGTGAATGATCCTAAGTTATACATCGAGGGGAGCTAGCCCAATAACCTATAGATTTAATCCACCTAAAGGCCACCCATAACCTAGGATTGTCTCCATGTTACCCTAAATTTGGAAGGCTTAAAAAATATTCCAAGGGTGTAATTCTGAGCTATAACATTTTCCCATGTTTTGACTCCTCCATTACAATCTTTTTAAAAATTTTGATTACCTTAGATAGCCCGTATCCAAGATAAACCCATTTTACCACCTTATCAAATGTAGTTAATTAGGTTAGCTTAGTTTTTGGAATTTAACATGTTATAGGACTAATTCAACTTATCCAACTTTGTTTGGGACCTAACTATTCCATTTCGTAGCTAACTAGGTTAATTGGCTTGACTGCATTAGCTAAAAATCCATAAGTTTTTAGGGTAAACTTAAGATATATGTACACATACTTCACCCCATTTATAATATAAATAATCATTCATATGTGCCTCTTTATCTACTTGTCCACCAATCTACTTGAGGAGTCATTGTTTAAGGTTTCATACAACTTAGATAAGAATCATGTCTTGTGGAAGTGTCTTGGATGCATAAGAAAAGTCTTTTATCCTAGAGCTAACCTATATTTGTGATCCTTATGAACCACAAAAACATCTTTAAAAAAACCATTAGCCAAGGGAAATATTGAGACTAGATGGGTCCATCTTCAAGGTAAGTATTCCACACTCTTACTCATTTTTGTTACTATATATATTGGAATATAGAATGGATAACAAATGTAGTGTCTCTCTTTGATTATAATTACCTCTACATTGAATTAAGTAGATTTATTCTTTGAATGATTGTTATTTATGTTTATCCCCCATTCGTGCCACAAGCTTTGGTGAGCAATAAATTATATTTACTTTACTTTTTTATTGCATTGAAATACCAAGACATAGCTAGGTTTATTGTCTGGTATTGCTTGACTAGAGGATTTAGAATCCTCTCTATCCATTTTATATGATAATAGATCCCTTAGGTAGGTTAAAAAGTGCCATATTGGTCATGACCTAATTATATATGTATTGCTAGAAGTATAATTAGCTAATTTATCTTCTCTAAGCTAGGATTAATTTTTAGATTAGCTTCACTTTTAATTTCATACATTCTAATGAACCTAGAGTGAACTAAACCTTATAGTTTTTTAGATAATTGGATAAAAACTATCAAATTAGTATAATAGTTTATATGTAGGTCTCAAGACTCAATTAATCTAATTGACTTAGTTTAGTTCTATGAGTAGGGTTTTATCTCCTACAAAAAATTGGATCGATCTGATTGACTCAATTCTTTATTATGTATGGGTAATCCTTTACTTTTTTGATATGATTGAAAAAGTTAGGTCATTAGCTTATAGGTTTTTTAACTAAGGCAAACCTTTCAATCTTGTTAAGATATCTATGATCAATTTTTTCCTCTTAGCACACTAGATCAATTATATCAATTTAGTTCTCCATATTTTTTTTTCAAACTTCCTAACTTTTGTCTAGAATACAAATTGATCATGTTGACATATTTATTTTAGTTATTATTTTTAATCTATGCAAACCAAGTTAACAAGTTTAAATTTATTTTAACATCTTATTTTATAGGTTTAAGTCCTCGTATAGACAACACAACTCAAAAATATCAATTCAACATATTCATTACATTAATAAAATAAATCAATAAGAAAATTGATAAAAACAACTTTAGGTTCATTCTAATTGGCTTAGTCATTTCATTTTCAATTAAGTTATAGTTCTATTTTTCCAATTTTTTAGTCTTGTAATAACTATCACCTTAAATTTGACTAAGTTAATTGGCTCAAATTAATACTATAGTTATTTTTTCAAAGGAAACTCAATCAAATTTTTCAATTGTGTTTCTTTGGACTACCTTATAACAGACAGGGTTGACCAAATTGACTTTGTTTTGTACTGTTTACACACTAGGTCAATCTAGTCAACCTAATAATTTATTTTTCATGTAAAGGGAATTAAATCACATTAGTTTTAATTAATTCACCTTTCAATTATATTCTTACTTAGAGTAGTGCACATAGTATAACTAGGAAGTACCAAATTAGTGAATTTATTTCCTTCACATACTAACAAATCATAAAATATCAAAGAAGCATTTGAACACTTCTATCCAAGTCTACCTACTTGGATTTCAAAACCAAGGGGGAAGAAAATTGAATTTTATATCTGAGTATAAATATGTGGTTGATTGTTTATATTGAAAAATCATTCAACACCCTTATCACCACAATATTATGAAGTGAGGGAATAGGCTATAATACCAAGCTACGACCATCACTTATATAGAACCCTTTAAACCCTAACATACCTAAAACAAACTTTAGCTTACCTCTTTTAGTTCATTTGTAAATACATACACTGTATCAGAGTTTAAAACATAATATAATTTAAAATACATAGGCATGTCTACTTATTTCATTAGCATTTACATTTTAGTATTATTGTTTGTTATTTTCCTATTATATTATGTATTACAAAACTTATATTAGAGAATGTTGGTATAAGGCGTGTGCTATGTGTTGCAAATAGATCAACTTGATAAACTAAGTTTCCTATGTGTTTAACTTATTTTCCTAGAAAATTACTACTCAGTCATCTAGATTTATAACATTCCAAATTTTTTCCTACCTGTAGAACACAGTTAACTTAGCCTCTTATAGACCACCATTTTTATTCCTACAAAACTTAGTTGACTCAGTATATTAAAAGTTACTATGTTCATATTCCCATAAAACACTTTCAACCTATTCAACTATGTTTACTACTAACTATTTGGCTTACTTTTTAATGAATGTAGTTAATCATTTGACCCTATACTATCTACCCGATTATGTACCTTCTAGCTGATTTAGTCTATTAATTTGAATTCCCATCTAGTCATTCCCATTTAACATTTGGACAGCTTTGTCAAATTTTTTCCTTTTATCCTTATTCTTAAATTCCTATTTTAAACATCATGAAATGTCATATTAAAATATTATTGGATAGACTTAATCAATTCAGATGATGCATAGGTTGTTATTTACTTCCTACCTTCATTACCCAAGAGAACACTCATTCTTGTTGCATTTTCTCTCACTCTTCATCTATGGATTTCAATATGATTTAAATTAATCAAATTATGACATCGATGGATTAGATCCATTTCACACTTCTGATGACACAACCCTATCCAAACTACCTTATTTACCATAGGAAAAATTGACACAAGCCTAAAAAATAAACCTATAGTAAATCCCTTAACATATAATCCTATAGGAAATATCGTAAAAAATAACCCCATTATAAATCACTTAATAGGGAACATTCCTACTCCCATCAACACCAATACTCATCCTAATAACAACACTAACCTTCCCCATTGAAACCTTAATAATAAAAAAGCAAAAATTGGTACCACTCTAATTCTTTCCTGAATAGTCCAACAAATTATTGTCATGAAAACTATAAACACATCTCAAATGATGTACATGAAATAAAATCTATCACACATGACTGATTAACTTTATTTTATTTTAACCCAAACTAATCAAAACTTTATACCTCCTCCTCTTAGATATGCTAATGTGAATGCCATTTCACAAACCCTTATGCATAATAAAACACATCAAAATATCCAAAATAAACCTTAAACCCTTTAATTATTTCTATTTATATTCGAAATATTTCTCCAGTTATTAAATATCATGGGACTAATGACCCTTCATCCTTTATTAAGGCATTTGGAAATATCTAAAAATATTGGATTTAAACAAACACCTTTACTACCAAAAAAATTCTAGTCATAACTTTAACAAGAGATGTACTAGAATGGTATAATCACTTACCTCAACATTTTTGTTTCACTCAACATACCCCACTCTCAATATATATTTTTTGAATAGGGACCCATTCAGCTTGAAAGGAACTAGTTATGATGAGGAAATTATTTATTAGTATTCATCAATATTTAAAATGATAAGATTTCCCAAAGTCCTTATGTCTGGGTGCCTTATTAAGAATATGTTCATTCTAATATTAATGAAATTACCATTTTCCTGGTTATCTAAGTTTTCTTTACTGATTTTATTTAGGATAACTTCTTAATGGATTTCAAAATTTTCTTAAGTATGTAGGTTATCTAAAACTAAAATGATTACATTTGCCTTTGGATTTTTTTTTGGCATTTTACACCAGCACCTTCCTTGGACATTTTTTTTGGCACATAAGTTACCCAAAAAATTTGTCCATCAGAACTTTTATCTGTCAGGTATTCTACACCAACTTAGATATCTTAGGCCTTCATTATTATTGAGGTAAGTTATTATTAGTGTGTGTGTGGTTTTTAAGGTTTTAATTGATGTAAAATTTATTAAAATTTAATTGATGTCCCAGAGGTGTTTTTTATGAGAGACATATGGCATGAAGGTCTTCAAGAGGTATGGAGCCTATTAGGCTTGTATGTTTAGGTTTATTCTTAAGCATGAACATAACATGTAGAGGAATGATGATAATGTGATGGTATATGATCTTTAGGTTTTTTAATATAATATAAAATCATGAGCGATAGGTTATTATTCACTTATAAGAGTGCTAAAGTAAGATTAATAAGGAAAGTCCTTATTAAACGTCTATAGCTAGACCTTACTCTATAATATGCCTAACCTAATGATATACTATGAGATGTTTCAAAGATTTATAAAAAGATGAAAATAAGTGTGTAATAACATGATAGGTTGTATCAGATTTTATATTTGGTTTTGATATCATCTACAGTGGTTATATGGTCATACTCCAGACTTAAAATGACTTACAATGGAAGGCCTAGTGTGCTAAGAACCTAATGAGATCAAATGGAGGACAAGGATAAGATTATAAGGTAAGAGTGATTATTTAAGAATATAAAATTTTTATTGCCTATTTAGTATAATTCAATAAGCTTCCAAGATAATTCAAGATCTAAGTATGACTGGTGGCTCAAGACCTAACATGCATAGAAACCTAGTGTGGTCCAAATAAAGGGTCAAGTTGAGTTTTAAGGTTTTATATGTTTTATATAATAAGGTTTTATATGTTTATTAAAAGTTTTTTACCTAGTTTTAGGTCCTAAGGAGAAATAAAAATAAATAAATCATGTTTGAAGGTCTCCTATGCATGTAAATTTAAGGCTTCCAAGCCGAAGAAGAAATTTTAGGTTATCATTGGCATGTGTAAAGTTTTAATGGTGTCTCGATCCTTTTTATAAAGATGTAAAATGGTCCTAAGAATGTTTTCAAGGATTTTGGAATTTGTTTAAGGGATATATTTTTATGAACATTCATTAAGAATGCAAACTAGTCTAAAACCCTCTCTAAACCCTCTTAATGACTAGATTGGAGAACTCTTGTTTAATAGTGAATCAAATGGTTTGTTTTATCATGTTTTATAATTATATTTTGTGAAGTAATCTTCCAATAATATCTAGATGGTATAGGTTTGTCAGGATAGTGAGTAGAAGGTATAGAAAAGTGCTTGTTTATTTAGAATTTGATGCTACAAGTAGGGTTGACTAAGTCAACACATGAAATTTTATGGAGGTTTGAGGCAAATAATTTTTATTGATTTAAATTTATTTATTTATTTTATTTAAATCTTATATGGCAATCATTTTTTTCATGGAAGGTGACCTATCACTTAATTGCCAAATAGTGAAGATAATGAAGGAATCAAGGCATGAGAGAGAATATATTTAGGGATGAGTTGTAGCTATTTATGGATGAAAAAAATTATTTTAAATAATTTTTAAATACATATAACTCATTTTACCTTGGTTATTAAGTGTTTATGGTTCTCATACACAAGCAATAAAGTGATCTCAAAGTGACCTGTCTAAATGAGTTAAGATAGTGAAGGTGTATGTTGTAGAGTTTTATCTACTTGATCTATATTTGTTATTTTATCTCTATAACTCTTTTTTTTTATGATGTTAACTGGATTTTTAAGGATAATATTAATGTATTTTAATTCCAAGGAAGTATTTCTATAGGTATTATAGTGTTTTTTTCATCTAGACTGGCTCACAAGGCATAATAGAACTTCTATGTATTCAAGTGAGAATGTTTGGTTTGAGGATATATGCATTAATATTATACACATGATTAACTTTATTTTTTAATTTAATACATAAATTACATATACATTATTTATGTAGTTTGGAGATATATTTTGAGTATTTGAATCTTGAAATTCAAAATGGCTTGTCTGACTGTGTTGGCACTATGTGAGAGTGGCTTAAGAGATTGGTCTATAACACCAATGAATGACACAATATTGTGAGATATATCAATTATAGTTTTATATATATGAAATATAGGAGATATTAATATTTATTATAATTCTTTTAATTAAATTTTAAAGTACTAAAAGTATCTTTCTTCATGACTATGTTTTTGAAGCACTTAGGTAGTTTGAGCAATCTTCTATGAGTGATGAGTTGAAGGTCCTATGACATGAGTTGAAGAATAAAAATAATTATAATATTTTTATAATGTCCCTAAGGATAATTTTTATTTAATTACATTCATTTAAAGTGATCAAGATGTTGTACAGAGTCAAAATGTTTTTATTGTACTTTGACTTTGTTTATCTAGTCTTAGTGGTCATTTTACAAGAGATTTGTTGATGCCTATTAACCTATGTGGTGTTTCCTAATGGACATGGAGAGGTTTTATATGTAATTATATATATATATATATATATATATATATTTGAATGTGTGCCTCAATTTCATAAGACATATTTTTCTGTGTTTTAAGGTCTAATGGGGAGTATACTAAATGGCTTGGTTCAAAAGGTGAGTTAGAATTATAGATGGTGTGGACCTATTTGGGAGTGAGAAAACCTATATTTGAGATTTATTATATTTTTTAAAATCATTTTTAAAATTTCAATATGGTCCAAATAGTTCAAGTGTAATGTGTGACTTGAAGAAGACCTAATTGCTTTAGGTCTCAACTAGGCCTATTAAAGGATTTGGGTCTTAAGGGAAATGGCTGAAAAAATGATGGTTTTTTCATGTATGAAACGTGTTTAAGACATATTTAAATTATAATTAAATTATTATAAGTATATTTTTTGACCAAGATGGGTGAGACCAAGTGAGTGATATAAAGGCAAGGCCTAATTGGCCTATTTGAGCTTATAAAAGTAGAGTGGACTTAAGAGAATAAAAGAAATAAATAAAGGAGAAGAGGTAGGTAATTTAGGGACATAATAGGATAATAGTATCATAAATTTTTATCTAAAATAGTTTTTTCAAGTTGATGAGCAAGTCAATGGACCTAATGAGCCTAGAAGTGGCATGTTGAGCGAATAAGCCTAGATGGCTATTTGAGTGAGATTGAAGAGTGAAAACAAAGGAGATAATCATAAGTTTAGTTATAAAAAAAATTTAAATTTAATATTATAATATGTGACTTATTTTTTTCTAAATTACGTATGGGTTTGGAGCCTCCTTTCAAGATAGAGCTTACAGAAGACTAGCTGAGTGGTTGCTTAACTAGGTAGGGGTTAGTGCTCCTTATGGAGTTGGTGTTTAACTAAAATTCCAATATTAAAATTATAGGATAGTATTAAATTTACATGTTTCATTGATTTTTATCCCCCAAGAGGGTTTCCCACATATATCTTATTTTTTCTTGTATGCTTGTGTAGTTGTTTGCTTATGGATTGATCTTGTATGTGTTTGTATGCTTCATGGAATGAATAATGATTGAATAAAAATGGTTAAGAAACCAATTCACCCACCTCTTAGTAAATAATTCCAATAATTTATATTATATTTAAACCTTTGGAGGAGGTTTGATATCTTATAGGTGACCCTAAGTAGCAAAACGTATGATGAGGACTATATTAATCTTGTTTGTAGTGATGGTGATTACAAAGTTGTATAAGGAGTTAAAATAATGTCAAAGCTACCATTTGGTAGTTGATAAGGACTATAGAGAATATAAGTCAAAATTTTAACCCAAGATTAATCTAGAAGGAATTTGAAGGCATATTGAGAGAAAGCTATAGGTCAAGACATTCCAAGGTGGTCTACTTGGTCAGCTAAGCATGGTAGGTAAAGGTATGTGTAGGTGTCTTGGAAGGTAGATGTTTATAAGATATTTTGATTGGTATATAAGACCAATATAATTATTGGTTTATTTATTAACCATACATTTCAAGAATTGAAGATGAGTTGGTCAGTAATATATAGAAGTCTAAGTGTGTTGTTGAGACCTATTTGAGGTCTATTTGAGCCTTCATAAGATGTGCATATGTATTTTTTATATGTTTGAAAATTTGTAAATAATATACACTTTGGGTAACCATACCCAATGGAGGATCTGATTTGAATAATAACCACACCTATTGTTGAAATACCTCAATAGATGACTAAATTCTTTGGGAGAGAAGGTGGTTGACTAAGCTAGATTGTGAAGTTCTCTATTTACATAATAAATCTAATCATGTAAAGGTGACTAGATATTGTGATAATGATCAATGAGACAAAAAGAAGAGAGCCTAAATATATTCTTAAGACCATATAGGTCTGAGCTTTATAAACTCAATGAAAGTTCTTGTGTCTCAAGTTCTTCTAAATGGAAGACTAGTGTGACTTGATGAGTTGAATGGTGACCTTAGACTCTCAAGGTTATTGGAAAAAATGTTTGAATATGTTCCTAATATCATGGAGATATTTTATATGCTTTAAGGATGGTCAGTTTGTCCCTAGATGTGAAGAATGAGCCTAATACATGAAATTTAGTGACATGAGGGTTTTAATTTATTATATGTTTGCAATCCATAAGGTGTGCGATATTGAAGAAAATGAATATGTTATGATCTATGAGAACTTAGTGAACATTAGTTGAAGTATGTTAAATGCTTCCATCACTTGTTATAATGCTGATAATGGATGTTTGATTTTTTGAGTGGTGTTTAAGAAGTGAGATCAGAATAGTGGTGTGAAACAGTTGATGATTGATCCTAAATACCAGTATCTTGTTGGTAAATTTGTTTTCCTTGAGTTGTAAAGGCATGATATGTTCCAAGAGTGATGTTGTCATGCTATATTTTCCTTGAGAGTAAATATCAAATTTTTTTAGGTGATGTTTTCATATAGTATGTCAAGATTCTAGTGAATCAAATGAATAAATTTTTTATAGTGTTCTTCAAGGTGGTATCATGAGTTGACATGTTCTATAGATGTCATGATGAGCTCATAAGTTCATAAGAGAAAAATTTGACTTGCTTTAAATACCATGAAGATATTTAATGGTCTAAAGGTGATTGAAGTTCTATGTTTCATAACAAGGTATTAACTATGTGTGGACAATGTTGAAGAGTTGTTCTTAGAAGAGTTATATGGGAATATTTGGTGTCCTTTATGTATGGAGATGACCTTTAGGTCATAGTTAATCAATTTATATGTTATTTGGACTCTATTTTTATATCATGAAGGTGTCAAAATAGTATCATAAGATTTTCAAAGTGAATGAGGTCTTATAGGCTTATTTTGACTATGTGATAGCTGAGAAGGTGTCTTGTAATGGTTTGAGTCATGATGGATTATGAGAATTGAAGAGAATATATGTGTTGGTGTGAGGACCATAGGTGAGTTTATTTATCATGTTTTAAAGGTGATAATTTCTATTCAAGATGTTCAAAGAAGACTTTGTTAAGTGAGAGAGATAGTCCTATTTGTATTAGGTATCATTAAGACTTAATGAGGATATGAGAGATAATGGATCTTTCTAAGTGAAAGAAAATGGTTTGTGGATATATATTCATGGAGGAGACTCATATAAAATGGAAACAAATTATCTGACAAAGATGATATGATTGAAGAAAGTTTTGACCTATGAAGTCTTCTTAAAGGTAAACAAATATCTATGTGTTTTTTGTAACAAGTTGGTAAATAGTTTTAGATGACATGATCTATATAGATCATGGATTTAGGGGGAGATAACTCAATTTATTTGAGAAACCTAATGAGAAACATGCTTAAACAAAAGGGGAGATTTATAGCTCTTTAAATGAAAAGGTCCAAGGATCAGTAGTATTGTTATGAATGATCTTTGTCATTAATGTCAAAGGGTGAGTGATACATGAATAGGAGAATTAGCTTGAGGAGAGATGAGAAGGGTCTTCTATGTTAGAGTTTTTGGCATCAATGATAAAAGGGGAGATTTTTGATGTAAGTTCCTATTGGTGTGTGTGTCATTTTTAATGTTGTCATTTGTGTCAAAAGGATTAAAATTTCTTTGATGTACAAGAGGTGTTTTTTATGAAATACATGTGGTAGGAAGGTCTTAAAGAGGTATGGAACCTACTAGGATATGTTTAGGTTTATTCTTAATCATGAACATAGAATGTAGAGGCATGATGATGATGATGTGAGGGTATATGAGCTTTAAGGTATGTAATGTAATATTAGATCATTAGTGATATGTGTTGATTCACTCAGGAGAGTGCCAAAGTGATCCTAAGAAGGAAAGTCCTTATTAAAAGTCTATAGCTAGACCTTGCTCTAGACTATGCCTAACCTAGTGAAGTGATATGAGATGTTAACAAGGATTATGAAAGAGGCCAAGAAGTTTTTGATCACATTATAGTTTTTATAAGAGTGTATATGTGGTGTTTAGATTATATATAGTGGTTATATGATCATACTCCAAACCTAAAGTGACTTGTAGCTGAAGGCCTAGTGTGTTAAGACACCTAATGAGGCTAAATGGAGGACACATATCATATTATAAGGTAAGAGTGCCTATGTAATCATGTTATGAAGGTATATAAAATGTTTATGATCTTTTGCATACAATTCAAGAAGTTTTCAAGAGCATTCAATATCCAAGTATGACTGGTGGCTTGAGACTTAACATGCATATAGACCTAGTGTGGTCCAAATGAAGGGTAAATTTGAGTTTTAAAGGTTAAAAATAATATTTGAGAATATAATAATGTTTTATAACTTGATTCAAAGGTTTTTACCAAGATTCAGGTCTTAAGGAGAAATAAAAAGCAAGAAATCACATTTGAAGGTCTCATGTGCATGCAAATTGAAGGTTTCCAAGATCAATAATAAAGCTTAGGTAATAATTATCACGTATAAATTTTTCACATGGTCATAATAATGTTTTCCAATTGTTTGGAAGTAGTTTAAGGGATAGATCTTTATGAACATTCATTAAGAATGCAAATTGGTCTAAAACCCTCTATAAACCTTCTTAATGACATGATTCGATAAATATTGTTGGATAGTGCCCATAATGGTTTGTTTTATAAATTTTTATGATATTATGTTGTAAATTACTCCTCAAGGAATCTATATGTGGTATTTATATGTTAGTATAGTGAGTAGAAGGTACAAAAAAGTGCCTATTTCTAAAGAGTTTGATGTTACAAGTAGGGTTGAATAATTCAACTCATGAAATTTGACGGAGTTTGAAGGAAAATACTTTTTATTATTGCACATGGATTTATTTTTTATTTACAGACTCTATGTTAATCATTTTGGTCATGGAAGATGACCTATCACGTTAATTGCCAAATAGTGAAGATAGTGAAGGAATCCAAGCATGAGTGAGAATCTATTTAGGGATAAGTTTCATTTGTTTAGGGATGAATACAAAATTTTAAGGTAATTTTTCAAGACACATACATAATTTTACCTTTATCTGTAATTTTTTATGGTTCTCATACATAATCAAGAAAGTTCTCTCAAAGTGACCTATGTAAATGAGTTGAGATAGTGAAGGTGTATGTTTTAGAGATTGATCTAGTTGATCGATATTTTCTATTTGATATTTGTGACTTTGTTTTTGATGATGATATATTGATTTTTAAAGATAATATTAATTCATTTTAAGTTAAAGTAAGTTTTTATACAAGTATTAGAGTGTTTATTTATCATGACAGGCTCACAAGGCATAATAACACTTCTATGTATTCAAGTGAGAATATTTGGTTTGAGGATATGTGCAATTATATGATGAATATAATTAATTTTATTTTTTTATTTAATAAATTAATTACATATAAATTATTTATGTAATGTGTAGATATAATTTGAGGATTTGAATCATGAAAGTCAAAATGGCTTGTCTGACTATGTTGGCACTATGTGAGAGTGGCTTAAGAGATTGGTCTATAAGACTAATGAGTGACACTAGATATTGAGATATATCCATTTTAATTTGAAATATATTTAATATATTAGATATTAATATGTAATTTAAATACATTTTTAATTACTAAAAGTAGCTTTCCTCATGACTATGTTTTTGAAGCACTTAGGTAGTTTGAGCAGTCTTCTGGGAGTGATGATTTGGAGGTCATATGACCTGATTTTAAGAATAAAAATAATATTAATATGTTTATAAGGTAAATATTTATCATTTAAATTTTATTATATTCATTTAAAGTGATCAATATGGTGTGGATAATTAAAAAAAATTGACTGTATTTTGACTACGTTTAACCAGTCTAAGTGGTCATTTTGCAAGAGATATATTGATGCCTATTGGCACGTGTGGTGTCTCATAATGGAAATGGATAGGTTTTTTATATAATTAATTATATATTAATATATTTTATTTATTGGGTTATGTGTGAAATTTGACTATGTGCTTCAGTTTCATAAGATAGACTTTTTTATGTTTTAAGGCATAATGGCAAGTAGGCTAAATGGCTTGGTTCAAAAGGTAAGATAGAATTCTAGATGGTGTGGACATATGTGGGATAAATAAAGGATTAATTATATATATATATATATATATATATGTTTTTAAAATCATTTTTAATATTTCAATTTGGTCTGAACAATTCAAGTGTAATGTGTGCCTTGAAGATGAGTTAATTACTTTAGGTCTCAACTAGGCCTATTAGAGGATTTAGGTCTTAAGGGTAATCACCGACCAAAGTAATGGTTTTTTCATGTATGAAAGATGTGTAGGATGTATTTAAATTAAAATAAAATTATTATAAGTATCTTTTCTGAACAATATGGGTGAAACCAAGTGAGTGATATAAAGGCAAGGCCTAATTGGCCTATTTCAGCTAGTAAAAGTAGAGTGGACTTAAGTGAAGAAAATATATCAATAAAGGATCATATGTAATTAATTTATGAAAATAAAATCATAATAGGAGTATAAATTTTTATATAACATATTTTTTCTAGGTGGATGATTAGGTTAGTGGACCTAATGAGCCTAGAAGAGGCATGTTGAGCGAGTAAGCCTAGAAGGTTGTTTGAGTGAGATTGAAGGGTAACGAGTGAAAAAAAATGAGGTAATAATAATTTGAGTTATAAATAGGTTTTAACTATGATATTATATCATATTTTAATTATTTGGTGATAATTTACCTAGATTTTTAGAGCCTCCTTGAGATATAGAGGTTGCAAAAGACTAGTTGACTGGGTGATTAACTACGTAGGGATTAGAGCTCCTTGTGAAGTTGGTGATTCACTCAAATTTGGATATTTAAGTTATATAATAGTAGTAAATGTGATTTATTTTAATCCCCCAAGATGGTTTCACACATATCTCTTGTGTTATCACATAATAGTAGTAAATGTAGTTGCTTGTTTATGCATTGATCTTTTATGTGTTTGTATGTTTCATGGAATGAATAACAGAATTGAATAAACATTGTTAAGAAACTAATTCACTCCAAATAATAGTATATAATTAAAAAAAATTATCTTATACTTATACAAGTCTTTCACCCTTGGCATATTTTACACTTTAATCTTCTAAAAAATAATACCAAGCAATGTCAGCATGCTAACCTACAATAATTTAGACACTTAGTAAAGTGTTCGGATAATGAGATGTGTCATAATTACACTCACCCGTTGAATAACATGATAAAATTTTTAATATGCAAAATTTTTGGGTAAGTGGAGTACAAAAATCATCCAAGTGTCACGATCCTATAAGACCGCTACCATCATAACAATCAGAGAAGTTTTAAGTATTTCAGGGAAGTACAGAAATAGGATGATGATGTGTCATAATTATGTTAAATAAAAGCCTAAAAAAATATGAAATATGGTATGATAATAATGGGGAAATAATATCATTGTATTTTTCTGATCATCATAATTCCATAGTACTGAAACAATAAAATGTAAGGGGAAAGATAGAAAGAGATTGATAGGTAGTGGGATGGAGATTTTTTCCATGTATCCATAAAATGAAGTGGTAGATAGGTAATAGAGAGGCATTAATTATATAATAATATAGAGGATGACAAGTGTCAAGTGTAAATTATAGAACACCTAGGGCAAAAGAGAGAAAATTCAATTAGTAGTGGGGATCACAAAAGGTAACACTTCACCAACCAATTCAAAATATGAAAATAGATAAGGGTGAAGGAGGAAAAAGGCCATTGATGTCATTAATATACATTAATTAGCCAACTAAATTCATTTATTTTAGTAGGGATAATTAATCCAAGAGATGATATATGCAATCAACCAAATAATTGTAATTACATTTCCATCACGTTAATAATTATAAACACAAATTTGAGTTCTATCCTGATAAAAAAACCTCCACATTTCTAGAGAACTAGAGATGAAGTACATAAACATGGATTATATTTCATGCCTTCCACTTTCCCCATCTCCATATTCCATTGTAGGTTCTAAATAGTACACTGATATAAAGTTTGATGAGGTTACTTTCAATCATGAATTCAAACACTACTCAACTATATGGGAGGCAGTGGATGTAGTAGAGCCATATAGACTTGAGGAGAAACTCTTGGCCTTTATATAAATATACAAACATTACATGGTGGTAATTAAAATATTGAGCCTACATGATGCAATGGAAAAACTAGAGTTAATGCCCTATAATGGCCTAATCTATGAATTATTTGAAAATGGTCAAATTTATAGTAAAATTTTCTATTTCTATAAACATAAAACACCTATGACTTATGTTAGTGGGTGTATATTTGAAAATTACTACTAAATCCCTACCCTAAAATCACCTTATAACCAAACCCTCACCAAATAATGGATGTCTACAAATAATGTAACTAATAACTTACAAGAATAGTAAAGTGACCCAACCACATTCAAAGTCAAGGGGCTCATCTTTGCTATTAAAATTGTCATTTTTAGGCCAGGGATTAGAGTTGTTATATCCTTGTTAATCAAAATTTATAGTTTCCAAAGAATAACCTATGGCAATGGGGTTTGGATTACCCTAGTAAACACCATTATTACCTCCACCAAGATCATTTCCATAGGATAAATCATTAGTTTTAATTTGATCCACCAAGTAAGTAGCTTGAACAACTGACCAAATAGAAATTTCTATACCATGTCTTATGTAGTGGATTATATAACTAGGAGAATCCACTCTTCTTTTTAAAAACCCCGAGAACCATCTTCTAAGTATCCCAGGACCTAAATTTGTGATGAATTAAATATATTTCACATCTAAAAATTCAAGAATAAGATGACTAGGGTGAAATATAATATATATACAATGGTAAACCAATACACTTATGGAAAATATATGCCTATATTACTTGACCATATCAAAATAACTATTGAGAACATTGATAACTATTTTCTCTATCCAGATTGCAAAATTATCAGAAGAGAGGGAACCAAAGCCCTTCCCATGTATCTTCCTTGATTAGTTCCTAATAAGGTGGAAGAATATGAAGTTGTAGATAAATTTGTAGATTTTATGAATGTTATAATAAGAAATTTCAAATAAGGATTAATCCACCCAACTCCCATTATCATTTCCCAAATTTAGTATAATAAATCAGAAAAGTTTCAACTAGTGGGCAAGACCAAGACATCCTATGACTTCAATTGTTCAATATTATAGTGTCAATTTTCACTCTTGAATAGGGTTATTTAGGCTCCCTCCAAGTGAGATACATTATGGGAACAACACTAGGCTATGGGTCACCTATGGTGTGGTTAGACTTCTGGAGAAGGTTGACTTATTCTTGATGTATCACATATACTAATGTTTACACTAGGAAAATGGTTAGAAAAGAGGTAAATTGATCCTAATAAATTTAACCAGGTGATGCACCAAATTAAAATTAGGATCTCATATGCATGAAGTAAACACTAAGGAAGCATAAGATAATGCTAGCTCACATAATCTCAAAAAACTAACTAGTTTCATAAATTAGGTTTAGGAAGTAATGAATGAAGACAAAGAGGAGTTATAAGACTCATATATATATTGAATCAATGATATAAATAACATTAACTTAGACCTAAAACTCACTTCAAGACACCTTAGAAATGAGAAAGAAAGGACAATGGTCATGGAAGATTCTCCTTCACAATGCCATCATGCACAAGATTTGATACACACAATTTAAAGGGGAGAGATAGGTAAAGAAAGTATTTATTTGAATAGGTATTCATAAAAAATTTGACAGGGTCTAACCTTATCAAATGAGAGTCTTTGATCTTTAATAATTGAGAGATAATTGCTTATCAAAATTCAAAGAGTGATTACAAGTGACAAAGAATGGGAGATATAGAGAAAGTGTGAAAAGATAATGAGAGTATGCCATTAGAATAAAATAAATTAATTCCCACCACCTTTCAAAAAATGCTCAACCACATTTTGATCAAATTTTGACATAATTTATCATAGAAAAATTAACCTTCATTTGTCTAGATAGCCTTCAAGCCCTTTGAAAAACATACTAGAAGACAAAAATGTGTTTTGGAAAATGACTCATGCTCATGATAAGAATGAAAACCTTTAAATATCTCCTAAAAATCCATTAAATTCTCTAACTACTTCTTCCAACCATAATATATCCATCTTGGGACTCCACACCATCTTCTACTTAGATTGCTTATAAGGACAAAATCTTTACATCCATCAACCTGACTGAACCATGACTATGTCTATTTTAGGTATATGAATGTTATTTCTAAATAGGGGATGATATGGATATCATATTTATGCCTTGGCATGCTATTTATTGTAACACCTAGACACATATCTACTATAGATGAAAACCAATCCCATTTATTGGTTTTCATACAATCATCATGTCTACCAGGGTGCATTTACATCACTTAAATAGATTAACAACCCATCATCAATTTATATTAGACCCAAAAGACTTATTCTATATTTTTAGAGATTTAATGACATTGTTTGAACTTGAAATTTTTATTCTAGTTCATCATGGATTCTCTTCAAACTTGGATCTTATGCATTTACTTGTGTGGGTAAAAAAAAACTTCATCAACATCCATCAGAAGTCTCTTGGGCTCACCTTTGTTCATTGGTCATAGAATTATTGTTTCATGACTATCACATTTAGACACGTGGTAAAATCATGCTTGATCTAGGATATATTCAATTATTGAACTTACTTGCACTATTGATCTTTCTCTATACAAATGAATGTGAGCCATAGATCTTTTACCAATCTAACGTAGTTGAGACACTTATCACCTGCACATTTAATCTTAGGATCCACTAAATTTTTGGCCCATTTCTCTCCACTATATTTATTTTGTATAATTTAACATGATCCACTAATGTATTTGAACCCAATAATTCTATCTTTACTCATGCACCATTGGATCTACTTTGTATGATTACATGTGCACCATTAATCTACTTAGAGCCACTAGCTTTGTCAATCACTATGCACCATTAGATCTTCATTTAGGCACCTAAAATATTGACACTTTTTAGCTCTACATTCATCCTTGGGAAATTTTGAATCCAAATGGATATTTTATGATGCTTGAACTTGACATCTACATGCACATCCCACTCTACAAGTTCAACTTTGGAAGATTATATCTTGAGATAGAGAACTCATCGAGATAAATAATTTATAGGGGTCTTTCTTGGCATGAATAAAATCATGTCCATGTGGTCTTTTAACCTCGATGGATTCCTTAAGTTTATTTATCAAATTTGCAACTAGACTAATATTTTCATCCTTGCATGATGTGCTCATGATGGTCTAGTTTTTAAGGACTTATGTGAGAAATTATTGTCCCTTTATAAGTCTCCAATAAAATTATAAGATTTTGTGATATATGTTTCATGCCCATAAATTATTAAAAAACCATGATACCCTATTGGTATTTTTCATTTTGCAATCTTATACCTATTTCCAATCCTACTTCTCAAAGATCAAAAAATTGTACTTTAAGCTTGCTTAAAGTGTTTAAAAATCTTTGTAAGTAATATGAGATATTCTTATTTTAATTTAGTCCACTCATTCCATCCAAAACTCTACTCATCTATTCAAACCATTTTTGGGCAAAATATCCTTGTGTGGGCCAAATTTGGTTAGCATTTCTAGAGATATCTTGGGGTTACATGCCTGTTATGAAAATACTAGTAGCCTTAAACTGATCCATTTGGTACATGGAGTTATAGTCTTTACTCTCAACTAATGTGAAACTAACTCAAGGTTGACCCTTTTTAAAACCTCTTTTTAAATGAAAAGGGAAAAAGAGCAAAACAAACAAATGTGCACTAGACACTTATTGAAAGGGAAACACACAATTTAAAGGAAACATGTATAGGGCACTTAGATGAAAGCATGAAATCTACTCTAATATGTTATAATATAATACAATAGCTGAAAACTTTTTTATAACAAGGATTTAAATGAATACCATTGACTGGAATGGGTTATACCTCTCCATCTAATTGGGCAAGCTGAAAAACATTATGTTATTTACATCCATGGATCAAAAAAGGACCACACCACAAGCTATCAAACTTGGTATGGTTTCTTAGCTTGTCCTTATTTTAATCCCATTTTAGGACTAGGTCCCCATCCTTAAAGTCCCTTGCTATGGATCTCTTTTCAAAGGCTTTCTTGACTTGATCTTGATGTGACTCTAATGTCTTCATTGTAAGGTCCCTAGTTTCTTCAAGCTCCATAAACTCTATCATCCTCATGTTCATAGGCTCATCTTCCATCAACTCAAGATGATGGGATAAATCTAATGTAGGTAGTTAAAAATAAATAGGAAATTGGGATTCCCTTCCATATATAAAGACATATGGAGAATTTCCAATGGTAGCCTTGGGAGTCACTCTATTAGCCCATAAGGCTATATTTAGTTTTATATGCCATGTTCTCTGATTTTCCTCCATGGTCCTCTTAATAATCCTTATCAAGCTATTTTTTATGGACTCTACTAGTCCATTGCCTTGGGGATAGTAATTTGAAGATGTATTGAGGTAGATGCTCAGCTTAGGTGCCCATTCACTTGTCTTCATACCAACAAATGTTAAGGAATTATTTGAAATTATAGTAGATAGGACACCAAAATAAGTTGTTATGTTATCATAGAAGTCCAATACTATTATTTCATTGGATTATTCTAAGGTAATTACTTCCACCCACCTGGTGAAGTAGTTAGTTTCAATGAGCACCCATTTATGCCTTACACATGAAGGTGGATTTATCATTTCTATGAATTCCAACCCCCATTGCATGAAGAAATTTCTCCACCTAGATTAGGTTGAGTGGAAGATCTGCTAATCTTTGTTTACTTAGAAATACAACACATTATGACATTCCCTGATCCATGCATAGGCATCCTTTAATACGTTAGGATAAAAATAACTAGATCTCATTACTTTTGATACTAATGTTCTTGGAGAAAAATGGCCTCCTATGGGCCCATAATGAAATTACTCCAAGAGATTTGTTACTTTATTGTCATAAATGAACATAAAAAGTGCCCCATTAAGGTCCATTCTTAAAATAACACCATAAACTAATTTATAAGGTATGGAATAAAGCCTAAAATACCTTATTTTTTCTCTATCTAAACATTGAGGGCATTTTCCTATCATCAAGAAATGTGTAATGTCTTAAGGCTAAATTTTATGAAGTAGAGGTGTACCTATCTATGAGTCATCTTATGTTACCAGAATAACTTCATTATCTTCTTAAACATCATCTACCATATGCTCACACAAGCCTTTGCCTCTTACCATCTTGGTGACTTTGATTTCCACATCATACTCCATAGCCTTGGTAATCCATCCCACTCTTTCGTCATTCAAGTCTTTGTTAAGGAGGAAGTCCCTCACTCTAGAATAAAACACCATAAGATAAACCTTGCTACTGGAAAGCATTGGCCTAGACTTTTTGAGGCTTCTCAAAGATACAAATACTTGATTTGAAATAAAAGTGTACTTTACCTCATATCTTTCTATCCCTTGACTTAAAAAAATAAATTGGCTTCTCATGTCCTTCGCCATTCTTATACATCAGCATAGCTAATATGTTGTCAATATTGGCAAAGGTGTACATTATACAATTCTTCAAGAAATCAGGATTCATGAGTGAGGGTACTTGGGAAATGGCTTTCTTGATGGTTTCAAATGTTACTTTACCTTCATTTGACCAAGAAAAAACTTGGCTCTTATTTATCATAGTAGTGATGAGTTTGACCAAGTTTTCAAAATGAGGTATAAACCTTCTCATAAATTTTATCTTCCAAAGGAAGCTCTAGATTCCTTTCTTATGCTTAGGTGAAGAGAGTGCTAAAATAACATTTATTATATTAGGGTCAATGGATAATACTTCTTTTGAAATAATGTGACCCAAAATTTTTCCTTCATTAATAGAAAACACACATTTATTGGGATTTAAAGAGATCCCATACTCTCTAAATATTTCAAATATCAACCTTAGATGATCTAAGTGTTCATTGGATTTCTTGGAGAAAAATGTGATGTCATCCAAGTATATCAATACCATTTGATTTAGTAATATATGGAAATCCATGTCCATTGATCATTAGAAAGTGGCCCCAACATTTAACAATCTAAAAGGAATATTTTGTAAGAAAATATGCCCCACTTTGTGGTGAAGGCAGTCTTATACTAATCTTTTTCTCTCATCAACACTTTCTTTTAACTTGAATACCCATCCAAAAGGGAGAATCATTCTAAACCAATAACTACCTAAAGTATTTTCTCCATCGATGGAAAAGGATAGTGATCCTTCAAAGAAACTCTATTCAGATCCCTAAAGTTAACACATAATCTTATTTCCTCACTCTTCTTCCTTACAAGTACCAAATTGGCTACCCATGAGGAGTGCTTAATGGGAAAGATGATCTTAGATTCAATCAAAATTTTAAATTATTTCCTCATAAGATCTTCAATTATGGGGTTTATATGCCTCTACTTTTGCTTGACAGGATTGGCATTAGGCTCTAGTTCTATAGTGTGTTGGGAAAACTTGAGATCAAAACCTCTTAGGTCACTATATTCCCAAGAAAAGATATCTATGTACTATTTACAAATTTATATGAAATCATGACTTTTATCTTTAAGTCTTACCTTTCCAATCTTGAGGATATTTTCTTTGAAGATAATGACTCTTGCATAGTTCTCTTCACTTGTTGACATCACTACCTTATATTTTATTATATGATCTCCCTCATGTAAAATACCTTCAAAGGTGACAATCCATTTAGGAATATTGTTAGATCTCAATTGAAAAATTGGTTCATCATACTGATAGTGAAAATTTTCCTAGTTTATAGAGGATAACTTTACTTCTTACTATAAGAAACATACAATTTGTTTGACATTCTCAAAGACCTACCAATGAGCTTCATTATTTGGCACTGATGGTCTCACCACCACTTTGACATGTAGTTGTACCTTAGTCTTTTTTAACTCATTTGGGATATCAAATTAAGATCCAACAACTGCTAATCTATCATTCTAGTTCCTTAACACTACTTAGATGTTATAGGCCTCAAAATCATCATTTAGGTCACTCACTCTATGTTTGTATGACTTCATCAAGGGATTATTAGTGATATTTTGGCCTCTAACTTGATTCACTATCAACTCACTATCTTCATAAAATTTCAATTATTTGATTCCTCTCTTACTAGCCCATTGAAAGCCATGTATAAGACCCTCATACTTTATTGCATTGAAAGAGCAACTCAATTGGAACCTGTAAGAAGAGAAATACTTGTCATTAGAATGGGATAATATCATTTCACCTTCACTCACTCCATGTTTGATTTTTGAACCATCAAAAAATAATTTCCATAGGCCACTAAGATCTTTTTGAGGTCTAATGAGAGATGGCATAGATTGATTCTCTTCATGTAAGTAGTAGACACCCATGTCCCTATCTTAAACTCCTTCCAAGGGATCAACTAAATAATTTTCATTACATATTTCATCTAATAAAATGTTTGGTATCTCTTTAGGGTGAGTGTTAAAATATTGACCAAACATATGTTCATCCTCATCAATAATGGTATAATTGAGGTTTATGTTGTCTAGCCCATAAGGCTTTATGTGGAATTATGAAATGGGATCACCCTTAAAAGATACCTTAGTTCCATACCTTGTTCTGAATTTCATGTCTAACTAATCTGATACAAGATAACCTATAATCTTTATAGTGAATTCCTTAAACAAGCATAGGTCAAAATGAGGACGTACATATAGGATCAACATATATTGAATCATTAAAACACTATGACAAGAATATAGGGTCTGTTTGAGGTCTTTGATGATACTAGATGGCTTGATGGAAGAACCATCAAGTTGTATAACTCCTTTAGATTGGGGCTCATATTTTATACCAATATGATTAGCTATAGACTTTGGCATTATTGAGGTGATAGCCACACTATCTACCAATAAATTTTGAACTAACGAGTCATAAATTATTATTGAAATGTATAAGGGAGGAGGTTTAACCACGTTACATGGTTGCCCTTCACTAGGTCCTTTGGTTGCATTGGTGAGAATCACATTTTCTTTGCTTGGTTATTTCTCAAGATCTTTGATCCTTGATAATACTTCCTAAAGTATTTCCATCTAAATAATCATGGAGAGAATATCCCACATCATCACACTTACCTTGGTGTTGGGAAATACGGAAGCACAAAATTGATTACCAAATATAAGCAACTTACATGCGAAATTAAACCAGAAGTAACAAGTAACTAGAATTTAGAAATAACATAGAATATGAGAGATAATACACAATTGTATTAATACTCTTCTAGAAGGAAATACAACAAATAAGATTTCCATAGTTCTTCTTCCTTAGACACCTCTAGGGCATAAACAGTAAATCTTCCGTCAAATCTCTCTCTCTTACGATCCCAACACACAACTCAAACATAGAGTTGGTGTTCACCTCCAACTAGTTAGTATCCACTACTGCTAGTACACTAGTGCTCCACACACTCCAAGTACACAAACGTACTTTAAGTAGATCTCCCCTAAAATGCAAAAACCTGTAACCCAAATGATCTCACTTATGGAAGGATCTTCCTTGCCTTCCTCTTTGCTCTCTTTTTGAGTACACACTATACTCCAAGTAGATCCCACCTGATCTTGCTCCCTATTATGTTGTTGTCCTCCCTGATCTTGCACACCTTCAAATCAATCTGGTTCTGTACACCTGCAAACCTAGCTCTTGCATACACATACACCTGTAGATCAATGATCTTACTTACCAATGTAGATCTCCTAACGTAGCCATGCACACCTGCTGACTAAGATCCTACACACCTAAAGAATCCTTCTGATTCTCCAAAACTAGCACCCACACTTGGCACTATTATGGAACTAGGAGGAACACCCTTGCTCACTTCACACATAGAAGGAGCTAACTTTGCTCAACTCAAACTAGAACACTTTACAATATAGCCCATGAGTCTCTTAAATAAATCTCATGCAAACAATAATTAGACATCTAATTACAATAATTAGATCAGTAGCTTCAAGTCTAAATTTGGCTCTTGACATGAAAACACTTAGTTCATTAACTAACTGCTTGTAAAACTTGTAGTTCTGAATTGCATAGGTGACTGACGTCAGTCACTGTCTGCCTACAGGTGACTGACGCTAGCTGATTCCTGACCAACATCAATTTCTCTTCCTATCTAATCCTACTGACATTGGTTGGCCTAACCAATGCTGGTGTCTGTGACACTCAGCAACCTCTCTACAACATCCTCCTCTATTTACATCAGTGAAGCTTTTAGCTCCACAACCTAACAATCTCCCAGTTGGAGATAAATAGCTGCACTGTACTTATACCTGTACCCCATCTAATCTGCTTCCTGACTTGTATCACACTTCAATCTCAATCCTGAAGACCACCCACCACACAACCTATGGTGCACCCCCTGTCATCCAAGTAACCTGCCACCTTCGAACCTACAAACCCATGTAGTGAAGTCCTAACCTTGAATAGCATGAATCCCTGCTTCTGGTCCCTCTCAAATACTTGAGAACCCACTTCCCCAAATTGGCTCCCAACTCTCTAACATCACCCACTACTTGGGTAAACTCAGGTCTATACCAGACCTCATGTGATTTCAGACATTAAACTATCCAACCCTTGGTGTGCTCCAGTTTTACATCCTACGTATTGAACCTTGCCAACACTTGATTCACATCAGCTCCCACTAGAGACAAAATCAACCTGTGATCTTCCATGTCTCTCATGCCAAAGAATTTCACTGCTCCAAACTCCTCATGACATGCCACTGAACTAACCTTACCCTTAGCTCAGCAAAACCCTATATGTATAAACTTGCTAGCTAGCATACCATCCACATACAGTAATAAGATAATGTTGCAATCATCATCCACCTAGTAAGACAAACACAATGGTTACACTAACATTGACTAAAGCCCTGCTTTGTCATCCACTTGTCAAAACCTGTACCACTATCTTGCAGCTTCCTCAAGACCATATGACCTGGTCTTTCATCTCATGTGTTTGTTCTCTCTATTCTTTAACTAAGGTATCCATTCATCTCTATGTTTTCATACTGGCTGGAAACCCTACCAAATCTCCCGCTTGGTTCTGCATCATATTCCTGCCATGCTCCCACTATTTCCTAGATCCTTCCTACTCTATAGTGAGCAATGAGTATAAAGAAGAGGAACAAGGAATTTGAGGCTTACTTACCCTTTCAGTCCTCCATATGGGTGTTTGAGACTCCTTGACAGCTTGTCCACCCAAAATTTGTTATAGTGATCGACCTCGATCACTACATAGTCTGCATCTGATCGATGTCAGTTTCCATGCACCTATCCTAACTACCAACTCTACCGATGTCAATGTCCCTATTGTTGATGTCAATCCTCCTGACCGATGTCGGTCTTACCTATTACCGAAATCGGTCCTCCTGACCAACGTCAGTCTTACCCTACTTGACATCACTGACTTTGGTCTGCACATGATCGACATCGACACCTATCTATTTGATGCCGGTTCCTCTTGACCGACATCGGTACTTGTGTTTTCCTGTGAGTGATGACTTTTTACCTATGAGCTTTCTTTGAATCAAATCCCTATCCAAACTGCTCTACTAAGAGGTACTCAGCCTTCTCCATTGATCTCTGTCTGCCATCTCCTCCATAAACACCAAGGCTTTCCAGTTCTTAAGCATATCAAACACATCTATCTTCCACTTAAGAACATGCATCTCCTTCTTGCTCATGTGACCAAGCCTACAAAGCCATGTCTCCACAACAAAAGAAGAATCAGTAATATAAGCAAGTAGATAAAGAGTACCTACTTTCTTAGCACTAGCTATTGCAAGTGCATCCACTGTGAGAGTTCTTGTGCATCTCTCATCACCCAACTTTCTTCAAAAAATTAGTCACATCTCCAAGCTTGGGACCTGCATGACCTCCTTCAACACCCATGTGTTGGCCACCTACAATTTTAGCTTAACTTCCCCTTTGCCAATTCTTTGACAAGGCTCACCAACTCCTCTCTTTGGGGCTACATGGAAAGAGGCAACAAAATCTATAAACCAAGATTATACTTTATCCAATTAACATACCAGAGCATCCTGTGCAACAACACCTGCAACATCTGCATCTTCAGTTCCTTCATGCTAATCTTCTACCATCCAACAATTTTCTTTTCCCTACTCTTTCTTTCCATAGGACCATAATTGATCATTCATGCTTTTCAATTCCTCCATTCTTAGCTTACTTTATTTTGCTATTACTATACTCCCACTCAATCAAAAACCCCTGAGAGTGACCTATAACCAAACATAAAACCTGCTCCCTGCAACCTTAGCTCTGATACCACTTGTTGGGAAATATGGAAGCACACAATTGATTAACAAATATAAGTAACTTACATGCAAAATTAAACCAGAAGTAACAAGTAACTAGAATTTAGAAATAACACAGAATATGAGAGACAATACACAATTATATTAATACTCTTCCAAAAGGAAATACAACAAAGAAGATTTCCATAGTTCTTCTTCCTTACACACCTCTAGGGCTCCCACACCTCTAAGACATAAATAGTAAATCTTCCCTCAAAGCTCTCTCTCTTACAGTCCCAACACACAACTCAAACACAGAGTTGGTGTTCACCTCTAACCAGTCAGTATCCACTACTACCAGTACACCAGTGCTCCATGCACTCCAAGTACACAAACATACTTCAAGTAGATCTCCCTTGAACTACAACAACCTGTAACCCAAATTATCTCACTTATGGAAGGATCTTCCTTGCCTTCCTCTTTGCTCTCTTTCTGAGTACACACTGTACTCCAAGTAGATCCCACCTGATCTTGCTCCCTATTGTGTTGTTGTCCTCCCTAATCTTGTACACCTACAAATCAATCTAGTTCTGCACACTTGAAAACCTAGATCTTGCACACACATACACCTATAGATCAATGATCTTACTTACCAATGCAGATCTCCTAACATATCCATGCACACCTGCTGACCAAGATCTTACACACCTGAAGAACCCTTCTAATTCTCCAAAACTAGCACCCACACTTGGCACTACTGTGGAACTAGGAGGAACACCCTTGCTCACTTCACACACAGAAGGAGCTAACTTTGTTCAACTCAAACTAGAACACTTTACAATACAGCGCATGAGTCTCTTAAATAGATCTCATGTAAATAATAATTAGACATCTAATTATAATAATTAGATCCATAGCTTCAAGTCTAAATTTGGCTCTTGACATGCAAACACTTGGTTCATTAACTAACTACCCATAAAACTTGTAGTTTTGAACTGCACAGGCGATCAACATTGGTCCTTGTCAGCCTAGAGGTGACCAACACCGGTTGATCCCTGACCGATGTTGGTTTCTCTTCTTGTCTAATCCTATCGATGTCAATTGGCCTGACCGACGCTGGTGTCTGTGACACTCAGTAACCTTTCTGCAACCTCCTCCCTTATTTGCATCAGTGAAGATTTTAGATCCACAACCTAACAATTGGACATTTTCATTTGTTCCATAATGTTGATGGGTGAACCACCAACTTTTAGTTGTGCTTTGGGAGCCATAACTGTACCTTGAGTTTATGAGTTTTGAGGGACAAAGGCATTCCAATTATTTTAATTCCTTATATCTAATAGAACCTTTAGAACATTAGTAGGTTTATTTTTCTTTGATATTGAAGGAGTAATGGTAGGAGGATCCTTGGCTACTTCATAGTTACCATCCATGTTCCTTCTTTTGAACCTTGTATTTGTTGCCACTAAAATGTATGCCTACTGAGAACTAACTTATTCATTGAGTACATAGCACTATTTTTGTTCATAACTAACAATTGTATCACCTAACTGACTTGGTCCTTGATCAAGGCTTTGACCTTGTTTATGCTCTTCTAGTTTTGTCATCATGGGTACTTCTATGTTTTGAGCCATAAGATCTTGATTATCCATAATTAGCATCTTATTGTGATTGATCATGGAAATCTTGGTTGAAGTCAGTGTTTAGATAATTTATTTACCAAAAGACTAATTCCAAGGCGTCATACCCTCAACTTCTTGATCAACATTATTATGGATGGGGACTAAAGTGTTGGACATGCTTGCAATATTTGGATTGTAGTTGTTTTTCCTAACATAGTTAGGTTACCCTTATCCTTGGCTTTGACCTTGGCCTTAGCCTTGGAAGTTTCCTTTTTAGGGTGGCCTATTTTCTTTATAATATTGTTTTTGAGGTTTATATGAGTATTTATAAGGCCTATTTAAAGTTTTCTACCTATTAATATTCAGTAGTTCATTCCCCAAGGATTAAAACATGCTTTTAAGCTCTTAAAAGTTCTTTTATTCTTAGCAATCACTATATTAGATATTAAAAGCCTTTTATTTATTAGGTGATGGTATATTATCAATTATAGGCACAAGAGGAATGATATAAAGGGGGGAATAGAAATAGGGGGTGTTCTAATCTCAAGGAATAAAGACATTGGTGGTCTAGGTGTAAGGTTGCTAGCTTGCACCAGATAATTTTATACTTTGATTACTACCTCATATGCATTTGGAAATGTATTCCCTCCCATAGCTATATCATTACTACAATGTCATTGTTTAGGGACTTCAAATACTAAATAAAGAAAAAGTTAGGGGTAGGCCTAAAAGAGACTAGAATTCTATCTCATGTCTTTTAGAACCTCGTGTTGAAGTCTTGCATAACTTCATGAGGGGCTCTTTGAATTATGGTTAATTTCTCTAAAAGTGACAAATGGTCACTTTTATCCTCAAATATATTACATAAATCCTCTCCTAATTGATCCCATGATGTAATAGAATTATCAGCAAGGCTTTTATACCAATCTAGGGATTTAACTTTGAAAGAGATGGCTAATAACATAATTGCTACATTTTACTCATTGACATTATGAATGTTTAAAAAATTGGATATATCCTTGAGGTGTTCAACAGGGTTGATATCATGGTCTCCAGTAAACTAAGGGATACTTTTAAGAGATGCTACTATAATAGGATCATATTGAGGGAGGTTTAGAGTATTTTGACCATTAAAGGTAACAAAGGGGAAAGCTCTAGGGGATACCATGGAAATGAAAGGGTTTAACAATGATATTATTACAAGGGTAGGTCTTGAGAGTGATTTAAGAATTTTTTTTCTCTATATGGGTGTGTGTTAGCAAATATTAATCTCTTTATTGAGTTTAAAGGCAATTCAATTAATTTAAAGGGAATACTTCCAGAAGCCAACCTTGTATTCACCTTTGGCATGAGAAGTAATCACTCATTTGCTACTATAATTTTGAGTCTTCTTTAGAGCTTCTAGATTTTGTTTCTTGGAAGCTATAACTACTACAAATTGATCAAACCAACATCAAAATTTGACCAATCTTGTTTGAATTGAAATCACACTAGGCATGCTAGAAACTATTGTATCTTCAATTTTCACCCTTAGAGAGGGTTATCAATGATCTCTCCAATTGAGATACACTATGGGAATAGCCCTAAGATATGGATCACCTATTATGGGGTTAGACCTCTAGAGAAGTCTGGATTCTTCTTGATGGATCACCTATACTAATGTTTGCACTTGGAAAAGGGTTATAAAATGGGTGAAGGGATCCTAATAAAGTTTAAAAAATGATACAACAAATTATAATGAGGCTCTCATATGCATGAATTAAACATTGAGGAAGCATAAGACAATGCTATCTCAGACAATCTCATAAAACTAGATAGTTTCATAAATGTTCCATAAACTAGGTTTAGGAAGCAATGAATGAAGGCAAATAGGAGTTCTAAGACTCACTAAGAGATTTCATCAATGACATAAATAACAATAACTTAGACCTAAAAATAACTTGAAAATACCTTAGAAATAATCAAGAAATAAGGACAATGGGCATGGAATATTTTCTTTCACAATGCCATCATGCACAATCTTTGTTACACACGATTCAGAGGGGAGAAATAGGTAAAGAAAGTCTTTATTGCTTTAAGATGTCTTTCATAAATTTTTTGAAAGGGTTTAACCTTATCAATTGAGAATTTTTTCTCTTCTATAATTGAGAGATAATTTCTTATCAAAATTTAGAGAGAGCTTACAAATGGGAAAGAATGGGAGATATAGAGAAAGGGCAAAGAGAGAATGAGAGAAAGCCATCAGATAGAAATAACTGAACTTTAACCACCTTTAAATGAATTCTCAACCAGATTTTGATCAAATTAGGACATAATATATCATAGATATATTAACCTTCATTTGTCCTAATAACCTTTGAGCTCTTTGAAAAACATACTACAAGACAATAATGTGTTTTGGATGATGAGTCATGATCCTACTAATAAGGAAAACCTTTATAACTCTCTTGAAAATACATTAAATTATCTAACTACTTCCAAATACCATATCTCCATCTTGTGACTCCACACCATCTTCTACTTGGGTTACTTATAAGGATAAAATCTTTATGTCCATCAACCTAACTGAACCATGAGTATGTCTGCTTTAAGTAGATAAATGTTCCTACTAAATCATGGATGATATGAATATAATATTTATGAATTGGTGTGATATTTAATATAACCCATAGATATATATCTACTATATATTAAAACTAATCCCATTTATTGGTTTTCATATAATCATCATATCTATTAGGGTGTATTTACATCAATTGAACAACCTAATAACCCACCATCAATCTTTAATAGACCCAAAATACTAATTTTACATCTGTATATATTTAATAGAATCATTAAAACTTGAAATATCTATTATTTTTCATATTGGATCATATTCAAACTCATCTCTTATGCATTTTCTTACCTAGGTTGAAAACAACTTTGTCAACCTCCACTACAAGTCTCCTAGGCTCACCTTTATTCATTAGATATTGAATTATTGGTTTGGGACTATCTAATTTAGAAACTTAGTGGCCTCATGATTGGTCTAGGATATATTAACTTATTTACCTTTCTCTCATCATTTATATTTCTCTTTATAAATGAATGTGATCCATATATCTTCTGCTAGTCTAATTGATTGAGACACTTCTCACCTGTGTATTTGATCTTAGGAACTACTTACCTTTTGACACATTTCTCATCATTAGATATAATTTTTATGATTTAAAAAACTATATTGATCTATTTGGATCCAATGATTATATCTTTTCCTGCATGCCATTGGATCTACTTTGTATGATTGCACATATATCATCGATCTACTTAGACCCACTAACTTTGTTAGTTATCACGTGTTAGATATTCATTCAGGTAGCCAAAATATTGAAATTTTTTAGATATACATTCATAGTTTGGAAATTTTTAATCCAAATGGATATTTTACAAGTCTTAAACTTGATTTTTATTCACAAATCCCACTCTACAAGTTCAACTTTGGAAGCTTATATCTTGAGATAGAGAACTCATCAAGATATAAAATTTGTAGGGGACTTTCTCGACATGAAAAAAATCATGTCCATATGGTATAGTTACCTTTATTTATTCCTTAAGTGTATTTATAAAATTTTCAACTAGACTGTCCTATTCATTCCTACGTGACATGCTCATGATTGTCTAGTTCTTCTAGGCTTGTGCAATAAATTGTTGTCCCTTTAGAAAGCTCTAATGGACCTCTAAGACTTTGTGCAATCCATTTCATGCCTTTGAATTATTGAAACACAATTAGAACCTATTGGTATTTTTTATACAATCATATACCTATTTCCAAGCTTACTTCCCAAGGATCAACAAATTGTAGTTTAATCTTGCTTAAAGTGTTTCAAAAGCTTTTTAAGAAATATGAGATCTTTTAATATTGGTTCACTCATTCGATCCAAAACTCTACTCATCTATTAAAAAAATTTATAGGAAAATAATCCTTATATGATCCAAATTTGGCCAATAAGAACCTTATAGGTAGTGGGATCTAAGGAAAAGAGTCAGGAACCACCTAAATAGAGTCAGATCTAGGGTGACGATTGACTATGTCTATGTGGTATATCCACATGATGAGGTATTCATGGATGATCTAAATGATACAAAGATTTAAAAAAATATTAAAAAATTAAAATTGTCCATGGTGGTAGCCAAACACATTAAATTCAATCCAAATACCACTAACGAGGATGCTCAAAAAAGTGAAAAAGAGAACTAAACTTCAAATCCCCCTCTAATCCCTCTCTCATAGGTTGAGATTTAAGGATAAGAATAAGATGGTCCATATTATAGGTATATATGATGGAAAAATAAGAGATCATCTAGGATCATCCTCAATGTCCCACTCTAGTATTTACCATTACACCAACCATAGTGGTGTCCACTCCTCCTCACCCAGCTACCAATACATTAAGTACTATAAGTGTAACTCAATCTAATGGGCCATTATCAATGTTACCATTTCCTCTACTCATTATGACACAATAAGTAAGTCTCCCATATTATTTCACCCTTGTTTATGGTTTGGCCCCATCACTATCCCCAATCCAAGCCCTTTTATCACATCTTGTATCAATTTACCCATCCCATAGACCAATGTCCACTCCCCTAGGTTCTCCTCCTACAACCATTGTTTCCCTCACCTCATCACCAGCCATTACCCCTTTAGATTCACTTTTTGTTGATTCACCCCTTTAAAAACTAGCTTCCACTCCCATTGAAACCCCTCTTGTGTATAATAAGAAGAATAAGGACCCTTCATTTATTCCTTAGGGCACACTAATAAAGGAAATCTAGGAGGAAAAATTAGGGGAAGAAAATAATAAGGAAAAAGGTTCTAAAGAATTAGAACCCATGTAGGTATTAGATAGTAGTAAAGAGTGGTATAATTAAGATGAGTTGGAAGATCAAATAGAAACATCATTATTTAAGACTATTAATGAGACCACCAAAAGTGATCCCGTAGATGAATAGTTGACAGAAGAAGAAAGTCAATAGGGAGACATTGAGGTTTTAAATACTAGTTATGTCTCAATTTAACTATTGCATATCCTAGATGAAGATAGAGTAGATTAAGTACGGTCTAAACCTATGACTTAAACATAAGGGAAATTAATGAGCATATACTTAGCATTGACACCATCTATCATAATAGTTATATCTACAATAACATCCCTGCTAGTTGTTTCTACATAAAGGGTACGTGATCATGTTCCTCATTCCTCATCCATTATTACAATTGTAACTATTCTATCTAATACTATGGTAGTTGTTTCCCATATCATTGATTTAAAGACTACCCAGGTAACTATTCAGCGAATTTTTCAAATGCTAATCCTAACCCATATAGCCAAGACTGTGGCACCCCCAACCTACCTTACATAGGCTCTACTAGTATTTCCTATACATTGATAATACATTATTTTCAAAATTTTCCTAGTACCCCTTCTGATTATTCATTATTTTCTTACATAAGTCGTTCACCCTCTAGGCACAATAAATAGGTGCACTTTGATAATTTAGTCTCTTCCACCATCTTTGCTTCCTCAGCTACTCTTCCCTAACTATCCACCCAAATAGACTTCCAAATAGATAAGAAACCTAAATAATGTAGGGTTGGATAAAGGGAAGCTAATAATTGGCACAATGCCCCCCAATAAGGTCACTGTATGGATGAGTGGTATTCCCTCCTTTACAAAACTAGGACTATCCTCTTCTAAGCCCATGTTTCCTCCTTGGTAGTATCCATATTATACCCTAACAACACATGTGGATCACTCATCATATTAATTCACCTTTAATGTCCCATAATGGATCTAAAAAATTCAACAATCAAAAGAAGGAAAGAAAGACATAGTCGTTTTGGATCAACCAATACTAAAGTTTAATTTTGATAAACAAACCAAGACTATGATAAAGATAGAAAGGAAAACCATAATGGTTGAAAGACAACAAGTGGTACTATAATATATAAAATATGTGTTCTCTTTGACTAAGATAAGAAAAACTCTCCATTATGACCTAGGTGGTCAAAAAGAAGACACCTACACCTTTTTGGACTCCATAGGGGAAGTAAAAAAAGAAATGTTTAGAGGATATGATCAGTTTACGGAGGCCCTACAAGAAATAATACCATACATCCTTCAAGAAACATCATAGTTAATGTACAATGAGTAGCTCAAAATCTATATGATAAGCTCCAATTGATAAGAGATGAGAAGGAGTCATAACCCAAATGGGGAGGTATTCTCTATGATATAAGATATGAAGAAGATGGAGGCCAAACTCTATTTTCTAATATAAATATCTAGGGACAAAGTTTACAATTACTTGAACTTAATAACTACTCTAAATACAACATGAGCCTAAAACTATGCATCATCTAAAAGAGATATCTTAATATAATGACATTAAGAAATGAAAAATATAGTGCAACAACTCATTAGCCATGAAGGGTAGGCCATTTTAATTATGGGAGAAATGATAATTACTAATGTAATTAACCAAAGTGTGGAATTTGTCCTTAGATCCATATTTAAAGACCTCTAGATAAAAATGAATAGTTTTAAAGTTTAATTCAAGTGTTCAGTATATAAGACCCATGTTGACTTGGAACAGTTGAATTTTTTTTATAGAAGTAGGGTCCTTAACACATAGACTATATATGTGGATATTGGGACTACATTGAAAGCACATAAAAAATTCATGGATAGACTCCCCTAGATCTCAAAAAGACCCCTGTTAGACTTAAAGACAATTAAGATAGATTTTTAGATGAGCCACACCCTCTACTCACACATTTAAGTAAGAAAGAAGGATAATTCAGCTACTTTAGTTGCAATCACTTCTAAAATGGTAGGGCAAACCATATATGTAACCCTAATTACAACTACAATAACTACCAGGATACAAGTGTCAACAATGAAAGACACATCCTCATAGTCAATTTCTTTTGTAGTTACACTAATAGTCTATAATAAGTTTTTGTTGTAAATTTGTTTTTCTCATATGGGTAGTTGGCTAAAATGTATCTATGTGTTATATATGACTCTTCATGATTTATCCTAGGTGTAGTAAAATAACTCTGAACATGGGTTGAGATATTATGCATTACTATCCCAAACCTATATATACATGTACCTCTTTCATCCCAGAGGGATAATACATTTTTGATACTCAATATAAATAGAGACCTTTTGGTTTCTATTAAAATTCTATGTTGTATGACTGACTCTCTTTCTCTCTCTCTTTCATGTTTGTGTTACAGTGTTTATGCACTTTTGATCTAACTGGTAACTTAGTTTTTATTGATACATGTAATAACTATTTAAAGTGGCTTGTAGTTGATTAGTAAGGTTTTATCAATTGGAAAGTGCAACAACAATTTTAGGTTGATGGATCTTATTTTCTTGTAACAAGATATCTAAGTTAGTTTTTAAAATTTGTGTATAAATGCAATTTGATGCAACTTCCTAAACTGACCAATATCTACTCAAAGGTGTTCTTTTGTATTAGATATAATATTGTGTTAAAAAACATATAACAATATTGATAACAAAAAACTTTTGTTAAATAAATTGGATTTAACTCCATTTTATCCCTTAGACCTCTTAATTATGTTTGACAGTTTAGTGTGCTAAAGTAGAAATTTACAAGCATTAGTTTATTGGTGTTTATCCTTGGTCTAGGGATGGCTAGAAATAATTCATGTTCTTTGTTTATAGACATTCTTTTTAACATTACCCTCCCCTCCTTTTTGTGGTTTTTTTAACGTTTCCCACCTTAGGATGAATCCATATTCATCACAATTTCATTCAACCTAAGTGCATCCAGGATCCATATCCACATCCGAACCATCTAGATTGATAGTTGCTTTATTCACCATCATTTTACCACTGGTTGTTGTAATACCCAATACCTAAAAATCATGCCCCATATTGAATTCAATATTTATCAATAACTCAAAATGTTAGACATTACCTTGTATACATAATTTTGTGCTATAAGGAGGGTCCATTTTATCATATAGAGAAAAAGATAACTTGAGTTACACGTGATATATACAAAGATTAACTAGGTCCACCTAGAGTAATATCATGATCCATCTATCACTACAAAACCATAAAAATATTAGGTTAGATAAATGTATTCTAAGAAAATATTGAGCTCAATCATATTATCAAAATAGGTAGCCCCTCCCACATCTAATGGCCCAACCTTGGTTAACTAGTTCTACCTTTAACATTCTAGGAGATGTCAATGATCTACCTAGAAATCCTTATAAGTATCTCCTTACCATTTCCCCCTTAATAGATAGGATTAATAAAGAGCATCTAAAAGCCTTCAAGACTACTCTAGGAATATTGAATGTAGTCATTGAGGATGTAGCTTTTAGTATCTTTCTTTTAATGTTGAAAGATGTCACCTATGACTGCTTTTTTAATATCACTGAGGGATAAATCAAATCCTACAATGAATGTCAAACTACCTTTCTATGATAGTTTGGATAGGTCACTAGTCCTGATATTATGTACCAACTCTTTGATAGCATGAAAGGAGAGCCTAAGGAAACCATTAGGTAATTTAATGTAAGTTTTCAAAAAATGTATATCTAGATAGGTAATTCATACAAGCTAAATGTTGTATTATCTCTTGTGATGTTTAAGAATGCTTTATATCCTATAAATATTGTGTTTATGCATAGGTTAGTCAATATTATTAATTAAACATGAGATTTTTTAGATGACATAGAAGTAAATAAAAAAATAAATTCCTAGTCTCAAGTATTATCAAGGACAAATGTTTATCAAGCCTACCCAAATTCAAATCTAGTTTCAAATGCTAACCAAAAAATTATATCTCACACTCAAACCTAGATCCATATGTAGTTTCCCCTATCTCACACTACACCTCACCAAAGTTTAAATTTATTTAATAATCCTATACAAATAGCTAATCCTCATAAAGGTCAAGCTTTAGTTTCAATCAATACTTCCATTACCCAAGGCACTATTGTTGATTCTAATAATTCAAAGATAGACTCCATCTAGAGTATGGTATAAAAGTTAAGTAATTAATTCTTGATTATGTATAAATATATGGGAAACGATGGTAGAAATAACACCAATCATATATTTGGTTACCAAATTTACAATTGACCATTAAATAGACTAGGAAATAGTACTAAGTAGTCATCCAAAAAGATGATAGATAAAAACATCTTGGAGGTTACATTGACCAACTAGTGCAAGGTTAATATCGCAACCAAACATAAGGAGCTATATTGCATAAAATTTTGTACAAAATTTGAAATATTTCAAAGATAAATGTATTAAAAAGAGATACTATAAAATCCACTCAATCCCTCTTCTTCTAATAACTCTATACACTCTAGCACTATTATGTGATTTGATACATATCATTTTCTATTTCCAGTGAAAGATCCAAATGAACCAAAAAAAAGTTGTAAATGAAGTCCATGCCTTCTATAATTTTAAAAAAAATAATTAAAATATAACTAACAATCATCCTTTCACTACTTCCATGCCTCCAAGTAACAATGCTACCACTCCTATAGATACAAGAAGCAGAAATAGTCCAACTCCCCCAAAGGATAAGGATCTATTACAACCCACATATTCATAGAGAAAATAAGGGTACAATATTTTAGAGAATATGAAAATGTTGAGATTAAACATCACCTTGCATGATTAGGCTCATATAAATGAATACAGAGAGTTGTTACTGAAATCCTTAATCAGGAGATCTTTTACATACAAATATAAAATGGTCTAGGTAAATGTAATTATTTATAAGGACAAACTAGAGGTTCCACCTTTATTACTGATAATTAGGATGTTCATTAAGAATGTTCATAATTATCTAGTCGATTCAAGAGCTACTAGCCAAAATTTTCCTACTTATGAAACTTTTGCCTAGATGGATTAGGCCATTTTCTTAGATTATTCAATGACCTTTTGCCTTAATGAATACTCTCTTTCTATACTTGACTTGATGTTGAAATGTAATATCCTAGAAGCTATTCGTGTGGTGTGGGGAGTTGTGTAGAGTCCTGGTGTAGTGGATGATGTAATTTTCAAAATGGAAGGGAAACTTCATGGCCCTATCTCATGTTCCTTACAATATTTTGAAACACTTTAGCAAGGTTTAAGGTAAAATTGGAGATTTTAAGGAAAAGGCCTAGAAATGGGTCTTGAGCTATAAGGGAAGGATCTAGTTAGTTTACAAGGTGTTTGATAATTCAAGGGAAATAATTAGGTTCTTAAAAAGTGTCATAGATTCTAATGTGTCAAAAATGATGTCTAACTAAGCTAATTTGCCAAGAGAACCTTAAAAGTGCATTAGATGACTTGATGAGCTTATAAATAAAAATTTTAAGTGAAAAAGTGAGTTTTTGAATAAGTAAAATTTATTTTGATTTCCTTACACATATTTATGGTATTTTTTACTTATTTAGGAATTTTTAACTCCATTTCAAGTCATTTGGAGTAGAGGAGAGGAGTTTGGGTGCAAAAAGATGCAATTTTAGGCCTTTTAGAGCCATGGTTAAATATGTTTTTGAAGATTTTGCTCAATAAAAAAGATTAGATATCATATACAAGAATCCATGGTGTCCATAATATCCTTTCTTAGGCTTTTAAAATTATATCCAAGCATAATAACTATAAGAATCAAGGAAAACCTATTCTTTGCAAACTAGGCATGCAATAGGATTTCCTCCATTAATGGATCTTCAACCACTTCCTAAGTTCTATATAAGTAATTAAAGGTAAATTTAATCATGAAAAAACTTACTCAAGTTTTTCATTCTACATATAAGCTTGTGGTTTTTAATGCTAAGGGAAAATTGTTTTATTGCAGTCTTGGACATCTCTAGGAGGGACTAAGGTTTTCACTTAGTATGGTGAGGAGAAAGAGAGTTAGTATATAATATATTTGGAAGTGATAGGGACCATAGTTTCCTTAAAATTTTTGATATTTTTTGTTAGGTTAATTTCCCCATCTGTATGAACAATTTCTACCAGTGTAAGGGTGTCTAGATGGCCTATTCATCTAGATAGGGTCAAGATTTTCTTCTATTTATTCACTTCAAGATATAATTAAGAGGAATGGTTTTAGGGTAATTATTTAAGGGTAAAATAAGACATTAAAATTATTTTAATTAATAAAATCTATATAGGATGGTACTTGTATCATAAAACCTATTTCCTACACTATCCTTGTGAATGGCATTTTGGGTCAGTTTGGGAGCGAAATCTGAGTTGTTAAATTTTTTTTCATCTTATAAAGTTGTAAATTAAATTTATAAAAATTTACACACCTAATTCATTTAGTAATTTATTCATGAGCCTCCAAGTTGAATACAACCTCCTTTGAGATGTTTTGGCAAGCTAATATTCATTTTAAGGTGACAAATGTTTGATTAATATTTTGGTGTATCTTAGGATTCTCAATTCATGCTCAAGGACACAAAAATGAATTATGTCATATCATCAAGATCAGGTAGACACTACTCATGTAATCTCAGTAGCTCATGGAGGTGATAGATAGATCAAGTGAAGATGAGTGTAGTGGGAAAATCACCACCTATAGCAGTTTTGGATTTATCCCAAAGTGAAAAATAAGCTTTGAATAACCATGGAGTTTTACCTCATATGGTTAAAAGTTTACTAACTGAGGATATATAAAAAAAAGAAAGAAAATAAATGACAACCTAGTGCAATCCAGTCATGAGAAGCAAGAAAGAGAAACAAATAACTTGAAATTTTTCTTTGTTAGTAGTTTTTAAGGTAGCTTTGTGAAAGTTAAGGTAACTTATGTTTCCTTACTTCTTATCCTTTCTATAAATATTATATAAAGATTAATTATCCTTCAAGAAACATTGATTAATAAATAATAATAGAGTTATTGAACCATTTTACATCATAATATTCACTTTCTCAATCTTGTCTTAGTCTGTAAAATGACCAATTTCTCACTCACAGTCAAGTATATGATGAATGAATTTGTATGTCTAGAAGGTGGAGTGATAAGTTAGAATAGATAGTATTTCAAGGTTATGGATAGGAAACTTGGATCAAAGTCAAGAATTGAAGTTTATAATACTCAAATTAGGACCTATTTTCCTATGGATCACCACCTACAAGAGAGTTTGAATAATCTTCAAGTATGCCAGTGCTCAATCAAATCAAGATGATGGGTTGTTGTCATGTTATTTAGATTCATGAGGTTTATGCCATATTTTATAATTAATTAGAATGGTATGGGGATTTTTATCAATCCATGAATATTAATTTAAAAATATCATATCTTTTCACCTCATGAAATAGTGCCTAAAACCTTGCTAAGTTAAAACTATCTCCAAGTTGTAGATGATAGGAGTAGAATAGTGTATGGGAGAGTCTCATGATAAAATAGAGGATTGATAAAGATATTTAAATAATGAATAATTCAAGGTATGGATAATATTTATCTAGTAAATTATCACTCCAAGGTCAAATTTGAAACTACCACACATAGTCATCAATGATCACTTACAGCCATACAAAGAAGGGATGGACCAAGTTCAAGGTGACAGCTTGTAGACCTATCCAAG
>JARHVA010001410.1:3415000-3477513 GCA_037957365.1 Torreya grandis
GGATTCCAAAGTATTTTCAAGTTATATGGTGTATTTTGTAGGTTTGGAAAGAAAAAATTATTTGTTAAAAAAAACTCAAAATTCTCCCTTAAGGTCAATGCAAGTATCAAATGTCTGATTGACTAACCATGTTTCCAAGTTTCCAACACAAGCCAAGTGTAAATGGGGCATAAAAGTCAAGTGGAGGAGTTTTGCAGTGTTGAATAGTTATTTTAAACATTTAATTAAACTTATATATGTTTGGAGACATTTCTCAAAGTTAGTGGAGAATGATGTCATCTCCTCAAACAAAGTTTGTACTTTAGAACCTTTTTAGGCCAATGGGAGAGATTGAAGGCCTTTTCGACTTTAAAGGGTTGATTTTCTAAGTGAAGATTAGTGTCTAAGTGTTTAAAGATGGTTTACACTCATCAACCTCCTTGTATTATTTTTTGGATCTCCATTGAGGGTGGTTAAATGGCATTTATTTAATTCTAAGAGGTTTCTTCTCCTATACCTTCCCTTTTCTCCTATATATTCCTTTTCTTATCTATTGTAAATATATGTTCCTTATTTTGGTATGAAATAACCCTACTAATTTATGTAATAAAAAACCTTAAAATCAATAATATTATCCATTTTTAGCTATCTCTTTGCCTAGACTTTGTGTTTTAGTTAGCTTGTGCAAGATTGCCTTGTGAAGGATCCTTATTCCATAATGATTGTCCTCTTTTTATTACCTCTTAATAGGTGGTTTTAGGTATGTTTAAAAGTATAAAAATATGCTATTTCAATCACTAATGATGGTATAGTGTGAGTTTTTATACTTATTGCTTCATATATCTTGTATAGTGAGCCTAGTTTAGGAATATTGATGCAAAATGACTAGTTTAAGAGATTGTGTGAGTGAGGGTTAACATTGAGCTTCTTTAGTGTTAGTTTAAATCAATTTGGAGTGTCTTTTAGTTTGGTGTACCACCATTTTTATGATTTTAGTTATCCTTTATATCCCTTTTACCCCTTTTCCCAATCAAAACTAGTAGTTTAGTGATATACCAAGAGGAACCATCTTTATCTAGAGGTTAAACCCCATCAAAGTATACCCAAAGCTTGGGATTGATCCAATTTTATAACTAGGAGTGAGAGATCCTAAATATCACTCTGACAATGGTGTAATTTTATGCTACAATAGTTTCTAACATGCCTAGTGGGACTATAAACTGACAAAGAATAGAAGAAGAGAAGGATTATTGGTGTCGTTCTTCAGATATTAGCCTTTGGATGTATGTTTATAAAAACCAATAAAAACTCCAAGCTATAAACTAGTTACATCAGTCCAAGTAATCCTTTTAAGCAAGTTTTATCTTTAGCCAGTCTCTTTCATGAGTATTTATGGCTATATTTTGGGTATAATTCTATCCTAATCACATTGGTGTGCCATATCATTAGCCAAATTAAACCTACTATCCTTATTATGACCCTTACCAAAAATCTAATCATTCCTATTGTCCTTTCAATAAGCCTATATATTATTCATATTAGCCTACCTACCCCTCTATCCAATCCTATCAAAACTATGTTTCCCCTATCATGTCCTTATTGGAATTCAAGCCAAATATGTTAAAATATGAAGGGGTGATGAGAGTGTAGGATAGATAGTTAGATGTTATACCATTTCATCTCATATAGAGGATGAGGAAGTTAGTAAAAATGTTGAAGGGCCGGTGGGTAGCAACTAAATAGGAGAATCAATATGTTTTAACTAAGGACTTGTGGGAGATGAGGGTCTTAATCCAAGGTTGGGAAGATATATTAGTGAGATATGAGGATCAAGAGAGGCTAAATGAGCTCAAAAAAGAAGAAAAAATATTTTTTTAAACCCCACCAAATCTTCACCAAGTTTCCTCCTCTCACCTATAATAAATCCTTGAGCCCAAGATGAAAGAAAAACCAAGTCATGAAGAAGTGGAAGCCATTCTAGTTTCATCTATTCTCCTTTAGGATATTGAGAACATGTCATGTTGGAGGCTAACTCACATCATGGATCCTAATTATGTTATACCACCCCTTGTGAGATAAACTTATCCTTTATCCACATAAGATAAAGAAGATGATAAGGTGGCTTAACCTCATACCTTTCCATCTTAGAAATCAATCAAAGAGTACCTTCAAAATAAAGAGGAGGTACCTCTAGAGACAGTCCAATAATTTATCCAAAAGGATGAAATATGGGTTATCATATTTCAAGAGCTTCCATTTAGTTGTTTTGAGCATGAAAATGAATAGGATGAAACCTTTGAAATGGTTATAATAGTCAGTCAATTCTCCAACCATGGTAAGGAGGCCCTTGAAGAGATCATGGAGTAGTTCTTAGAGTCTCTTGATAAGATTAAGGATCTTGTTATAGTAGATTTTCAAGTGGATACCTTGAATAAAGTAATGGATCAATCCATTTGGCATGTTTTTGACATTTTTTATTGGTCCTTGAATAATACATATCGTAAATATCTCAAGATTAACATGAACTAGACCCAAAATGGACAATTGAATGTCCATTATGCAGTGATGAGAAAGAAGACACATAAAATTTTCATAAATTAGATAATGAAAAGAAATATATTAGTGTTTTTAGGTAAGAAAAATAAAAAGATAAGAATGAGTTTGTAATATTTGATTAATCTCAAAATCAGGTGTCACTTGAAGTAATGTTGATGTCTTCATGTTTGAAGAATATTGTTCAAATCAAGAACCTCAAAAGCATGATGAGTTAGAACTTATTTAAAATGATGATCCTACCTTATATATATATATATATATATATATATATATATATATATATATATATATATATATATATATATATATAGGAATAAGAAAAATCTAGCTACTATAGATTGAGTCTTGGTGAAGCTGAGACTATCTCTCTTAAAAGTGACTAAGAGGATGTTTCCTTTTGGGATGATTTGGAGCTCTTTTCCCTAAGCCTAGAAAATCAACCTTCACAATCAAAAGAGTCCTCAAGTGAAAAGTTTTCAATTAATAATATAACCCATCATGAAGTGATATTATAGAGAATTACAAAGGATAAATACCAGCATCAATCAAGTATTTAACCAATAAGGGATTTTATTTACATTAGAGACATGTTTGTCCCAATTCATCCATTGAAAAGCATGCCAAAAACATTGGCAATCAAGTATCCTAGTTTACTAGGTTTGGTATCTTATAAGCAAGGTTATTTTAATCCTTTTCCATTACAAATTAATGATTATAAATGCTTCACATTTGATCTATGAGGATGGTACTTATAAGTTTCAATTGCATACATTGTATAGTCTTCTACTTTACTCTAAGTACCTTGTACACATTTTACATTTGTTATGTGTTTCCATTCCCTAGGTGATTTTATCACTTTTTTTTAATTTTTGGTTGTAATTTATATTTTTAGAGTTACAATTAGAATATTTATAGATTTATGATCAGTTGAAAACCAATTTGAGAAAGACTTTTGTGACCCTATAAGCCCAATGGATAGACTAAGGAAAGTAGTCTTTAGCATAGATAGGCATGCAATCCCAGGAGGTTTCCATAAATGTTGGCCAAAATTGGCCTAGATATGAACATTTTATCTATATGGATCAAGCCACTTTCCTAGACCATTCAGTGACCTTTTGAGTTCACGACTAGTCTCTTTCTAGTCCTAACTTGATGGTCTAGTGCAGTATCCTAGAAGGTCTTGTTGTGGTTAGATGTGTAGGTTACTAGTGTAATGGATTATCTAATGGTGTAAATTTAATACAAAATTCATGTCCCTACCTTATGTTCCTTACACTATTTTTAAACACTTTATCAAGGTTTAAGGTAAATTTGGAAAGTTTAAGGAAAAGGCCTAAAAATAGGTCTTAAGCTACAAGTGAAGGATCTAGCTAATTTCCAAGGTATTTAAGCATTAATGTGTAATAAATATGCTTTTACAAAGTGTAATATATTATAATGGGTCAAAAATGATGTTTAAATATGCTAATTTGCATAAAAGACCCTCAAAAGTGCATTAGATGACTTAAGGAGCTTTTAAAGAGAAATTTTAAGTGAAAAAGTGACTTTTTAAAGAAGTAAAATTGGTTTTGACTTATTTACAACTCATTATTGTGTTTTTATCCTTATTTATGCATGTTCAAGGTGATTTAAAGTCATTTGGAGTGGACAAGTGGAGTTTGGGTGTAAGAAGACACAGGTTTAGGCCTTTTGGAGTCATGGTTGAATAGGTTCTTAAAGGTTTTGATCAATAAAATAGCTCAAATATCATATAAAATAATCCATCATGTCCCTAATATCCCCTCTTGGTTATTTGAAACCATATCCAAGCATAAGATCCTACAAAATTAAGGAAAACCTATTGGCTATAAACTAGGAATGAAACAAGTTTTATACCATTAATGGAGCTTAAAGATATTCAGAAGGTTTACAAAAGGATTAAAAAGTCACTTTAATCATGAAAAATCATACCCAAGTTTTATATTGCATATACAATATTCTTGTTCTTCATGCTAAGGGAAAACCATTTTAGTGCAGTCTTGGATAATTCTAGGAAGGCCTAAAGTTTTCCCTCAGTATGGTCAAGAGAAAGAGATTTGGGATAAAATATCTTGGGAAGTGATAGAGACCCTAGTTTCATTAATTTTTTTGTATTTTTTTAGGTTAATCTCCCCATATTTACGAACAACTACTAATAGTGCAGGGGTGTCTAGATGGCATATTCATCTAGATAGGGTCCAGGTTTTATTTTGTTTCTTTAATTCAAAATATAATGAAGATGAATGATTTTAGGGGAGTTATTTTAGGTTAAAATAAAAAATACTAAACTTAGTTTAATTATGAAACTCCTTATATGAAACTAATTATAACATAAAACCTATTTCCTACATTGTCCTTAGGAATGGCATTTTAGGTTAGTTTGGGAGCATAATATGAGTAGTTAAGCAAAAGTTTTCATATTCTAAATTTATCAATTTTGTGTTTAAAATTAAAAACACCTCATTAATTCATGAATGTATTATTGAGCCTCTAATTTGAATACAACCTCCTTTGAGATGTTTTGGTAAGCTAATCTCCATTCAAGGTGATAAAGTTCTGAGCACTATTTTGATGTGTCTTGGGAAGATCAATTAATGCTAAAGGACACACAAATTACTTATTTAATATCATCAAGATCAGGTGGACACTAATTATATAATCCTATTAACTCTTATAGGTGACAAATAGATCATGTGAAGATGAGTGTAGTGGGGAAATAACCACCTACAATAGTCTTGGATTTGTCCTAGAGTGCAAAAGAAGTTTTGAATAACCATAGAGTTTCACCTCATAGGGTTAAAAGTGTCTTAAGTGAGGCTATATCAATAAAATAAATAAAATTAATGAGAACATATTGTAATCCAGTCATGAGAAACAAGAAAGAGAGACAAATAACTTGAAAATTTCCTTTGTTAGTAGTTTTTAAAGTAACTTATGTTTCTTTATTTCTTATCCTTTATATCAATATTATGAAAAGATTAATTATAATTAAATAAACATGTATTGAGAAAGATTAAAAGATTTATTTAATCATTATACATCATAATATTCACTTCTCCAAGATTGTCTTAGTTCGTACAATGACCAATTTCTCACTCATAGTCAAGTATATGATAAAAGTTCTATGTCTAGAAGGTGGACTGATGAGTTAGAAGAGATAGTATTTCAAGATGGTGGATATGAAAGTTAGATAAAAATAAAGCATTAAATTTTATCAAACTCAAACTAGGACCTACTTTCATGTGGATCACCACCTATAGTAGAGTTTGAATAATCTTCATGTATGATAGTGCTCGATTAAATCAAGTCTATGAGGTGTTTTAATGTTCTTTAGATTCATTAGGTTTATGCTATGTTTGATAATTAATTGGAATGGTATGGGGGATTTTATATATCCATGAATATAAATTTACAAATATCATATCTATTCACCTCATGAAAGAACACCTACAACCTTGTTAAGTTAAAACTATCTCCAAGTTATAGAGGAGATGAGTTGAGTAGTTTATGGGAGAGTCCCATGATCAAATGGAGGATTGACAAAGATATTGAAATGAAGAATAATTAATGGTATGGAGAGTATTTATATAAGATATTTTCACTCCATGGTAAACTTTTAAATGACCAGACATATTCAACAATGATTACTTATATCCATACAAAGAAGGGATGGACCATGTGTAATGTGACATAACCTACAGACATATCCATGATTAGAGAAATAAAAAAGGGAGAGATAAGAGAGACTTGGAGATAATATGAATTGGTGTGTATATTTTTAATTATATTTTAAAAGTGATTATTAAATATAACTCAATCATCTCCATTTCCCCAATTACCAAATATAATAGTGTTGGCAAAGATAGTTATATTGAAAGAAATGAAGATAAATGGTGTTTGATAGGCTGCATAAGATTGAGTTTGACAAATAATATTGTATGAAGGTAAATAATACATAAAAAAATCATTTTTTACACAAAAATTTCATAGTGATAATCATGAAATGTCATAACTCAGCTGGTATAAGTAAAAAACCATGAAAATTCTAAACACAGGCAACCCACCAGCTAGTTTTGATAAAATTGAGTTAAAGGCCTCTATAGGCATAATAAAACTATGATAATTGGTATAGGTGGTAATAATCAGTATTTATAAGTTTAAATAATATTTTTTAGGCCAAAATAATATTGGAATCATCTGTTGTTTTGTCATAGTCCTATGCTTGTCTGTTGATAGTCGACATGGTGTTAGGAAAGCTTCTTGGAGGGATATAAGGTATGATATATTGTTTAAATATAATTTGATGGTTTTTTATAAATTATATGGTTATTTTAATTATTTAAAAAAAAAATTATAGTGATCACATCGAAAATTTCAAGGCAAAATCAAGATAAGTGAAAATTTGCAAAATTCAAACAGTTAGAAAAATTATTTTTGAGGCCCTAAAAGTATTGAATGATAAAATATAATTATTTTATATATTTATTTTTATTTAAATATTACAAAAAAATTAGGTATTTATACCTTATAAATATCAATATTCAGCTATTTCATACTTTTTATGTCTTGCAGTTCACAATTTCTAAGTGTGTAACATGCCTAAATTGGTGATTTTAGATATTTTTATTAATTAATAATGGAAAAAATATATTTTAATATTTTTTTGTGTCCAGAAATTTTATATTTAAAAATTAATTAGGTATTGGGACCCCTTAAAACTTTATAAAATTGAAAAACTTAGACCTACACACGCTCAGAATTTGGACAAGGCAAGCTGAGGCAACCCCCAAAGATTCATTTTTTAATTATAATAAAATAAATGACCTTAAATTTGACATGGAGGTATATTTTCGTGTCATTTAAGTTTTAAAAATTGTTTCATTCCCATAATTTACTTGATTAGAGATAAAAAGGTAGATTATATGTCTAAACAAGCATGTCAAGAATCCTCACTTGACTACTCACACCTTAGAGTGAGAAACTAAGTAAGTGACTACTTAAAGTTGTTTTAGAGGCTTAGAGACCTAAATTTAGGTGAATTTATATGTCACAATTAACAATTCATAAATAAACAACTAAGAAAATGGAGAAAACCCTAGTAGGCTTAATTAGTCCTATTAGGCTTGATTAGGCATACTCATGCCAAGAAGTGAAAAATAAGTATTTGAACCTTTCAAGATGTTTTTTGAGGTTTGAAATACTTAATATGGTTAAATTTATAGTTATATTAAAATAATTAAATTATTTAAAAACTCTTGAGAGGATACCATACAATCAAACAATAGTCCTAGGAGGTCAAATGCACACCTACAAGCATCCTTGGTTAGCTCACTTAGAGGGAAGTGATTAGAATAATAGCTCAAGGAAAATGGTGTATAAATTAGATTTTATGATAACCATATCGAGATAAAAGTGATATATAAATGTTCAATATACCTATATAGAGGAAATAAACCTCTCACTTAGTCAATAATGAAGACTAACACCCACAACCACCTCTTGAGAAGCTTGGTTTTCATAGTGTGTTAATGAAATAAATGGTTTCAGTCATTGAAAGAGGATTAAATATATAAAAAATGATAATAAGATTGTATAGTAAGGTTTTCTAAGAAAGGAATGATATTTTGAAGATAAACAAGTGAATACTGACTTCATATAGTGAATCTTAAGAAAAAAGTTTAGTTTACTCTAAGGCAGACCCAATCAATCTTAGAATGAGGGAAATAAGTTAGGGTTTTCAAGACAAAAGTGATTCCATATGGTTTTATGATTTTTATAAGTAATATATGTAGTATCAATGGGAAATGAATGATATTATCACAATAATAACCCTATGACTGTCTGCATGATCATCTAAGCTCATTACCACCTATAGTTATATATAAAGGTTATAGGAGCTTGACTATACAGGGTTCTAAGATAGAACACAATGGTTATTTCAAGTCAAAATTATGAATTAAAATACTAGGAAGCTAAGATAAAAACTCATAAGGTTGTTATAATGATCAAGGGGTTCATAACAATGTTCAACTAGAGATCTTCACCTACAACTATGTCCTTGAAGGTGTAAGCTAAAAGTGCGATGAGCTAGAAGGTAGAGGACTTATTTGGTGTTTAGATTTAATGTGTGTGTGTGTGTGTGTGTGTGTGTGTGTGTGTGTGTGTGTGTGTGTGTGTGTGTGTGTGTGTGTGTGTGTGTGTGTGTGTGTGTGTGTGTGTGTGTGTGTGTGTGTGTGTGTGTGTGTGTGTGTGTGTGTGTGTGTGTGTGTGTGTGTGTGTGTGTGTGTGTGTGTGTGTGTGTGTGTGCGTGCGTGCATGCACGTGTGTGTGTGTGTGTGTATAAAAAGTGACATTTTATAATGAATAAGTAATTGTAAATAAAAATGATTTCATCTACTAAGGCCCTCAGTATGGAAATCTTCACCTATAACCAATGCTTGTAAGGTATAACACTTTGAGAAGATATGGAAAGGTATAACACTTTGATAGCTTATAGAGGATGTGAATAAACTTTGAAGGATAGGAATGATGTTTGGATGATTCAATATGACTTATAAAAGTTTCATTTACACTCTCAAACTGAAAAATAAGGTGATACAAAATAATTCAGTCATAGACCTTTTGGAAACATAGGTAGCCTAGGTCATTCTTGGAGAAAGTTGTGATTTTTGAGCATATACAGGTATATTTAGACTCTAAAATTTGGTGAAAATTATATAAATGACTATATAAATATTTATATACCATCATTGAGTCCTCATTATAAGTGTAATCATTCATTTTTTTTGTTACATACCTCCTACAGTCATAAACAGTCATTCCTTCAGGCATCCACTAACTAATTTTGAACTAAAATCATCTATAGGTATTTATAGGCAAGATACAACTTTAAAAATTGGTATATGTGGTGATAATGAGTACTTATAAGTAACCATGGTATTTTTTAGGTCACATAAAAAGTTGAATCATTATTTATTTTATCATAGTCATGCATTTGTCTATTGACAGTCACCGTTGGAGCTTAGAAGTTTTTTTTAAGAGTTAAGGTTTGATAGAGATTTTTTAACTTCATGAAATTTTTTTGAATCAAATTGATAATTTTAAATTTATTTTAAGTTTTAATATTGATTAATAAATCTTAGGATTAACAAGATAGATCATCAAACCTAGCCATCAAGGTTTTACAAGCTATTACTGTAAGAAACCCTAGGGTGAAAAGATAAATATTTTTGAGAATATTGAATACATGTATAAGTTTTTATAAGATAATAAAGATTAAATATTATGATTTTTAACCCTAAAATTACCTACAGGTCACGCAAACCTCCAACACCTAGATTAGGCCTAAAAGGCCTATATCACATTAAAACACCTTTAGACCTTCAAATGCAAGGTGAATTTGTGAGGATGTTTAAAGTGATGGTTTAGGTATTTTAAATATTATATAAATCAGGTAAATATAATGAAAATCCATTTTTGGACTCAAATAGAAAATTCAAACTACTACCGTCCACATACTCATTTCGACCCTCTTTTTAAATGATCATATTTTTCACCACATGAGGAGTTTGAAAAAATGATATTATAAATATTTATGTACCAATATGTACTTGAAATAAATTAGTAATTTATTTTTATTTAGGAGATGATGTTTATGAACTATCACTAAGACTATAAGTAGGTGTATAATGCAAACAAAACCCCATAAGCAAACTTTTCTATGCACATATCTTTAAACACCATTCGCATGGAACCCAAAGTTTGTCAATAATTTTGAAGGGGTATATGAAATATATATCAATCGTAATAAATTATATTTTGGAGGTTTATATTTTATGAACAATCTTTAAGATGGTAAGGTTGTCTCAGTTTCCAAAAGAGCCTTTTTGACTAGTTTTGAGGTTTTGAGATCATAATCTCATGAAATGACATAGAATCACTTGGAAACCACATGGAGAATATAGGGGAATATATAAATATCATTTTTACCTATTTAAAATAAGTAATTGGCATGTGTGTACACTTAAGAGGCCTAAAATGGCTTAAAATGCCCATTTTTGTAGGTTTTCAAAGGATGAAATTGAATAAACGTATGGCAAAAGCCTAATGGGACTTTAATCACCATTATATGGAACTATGATCCCTTATCAAGGGTTTTTATGATGATTTAATGATATAAAAGGCCAAAAATCCAAGTTTTCTAATGATTTGTGAATGGCTACAGGTTTAATGGAAATTTCCACCATTGTTTTAGGTCTTCAAGGTGGAATTAAGCTTCATTTACTTCATTATATAAATTATATGGATTCATATAAACCTTATACATGTCCAAAAGTGTCTCTCATGGTGATAAATGGCCTTGAAAGCAAGTTCTAGGAGAGCTAAATGAAGATGGCTTGACCTTGAAGACCTACATTATTGGATTCTAAAGGTTTTATAGGTTCCATGGTGTCTTTCTTAGGCTTGCGGAGTAAACATGATTTGGGAACATAAAAATAAAACACTCAAAGTTATCCCTCAAAGTTAGTGTAAGCATCAAATGTTAGAATGACTAACCATGTTTCCAAATTACTAACACAAGTCAAGTGAAGATGGGGCATAAAAATCAAGTGGAAGATTTTTGTGGATTTGAGGAGAAATTTAGAGAATTAAATGAAACTTATAGATGTTTTAAGACCTTTATTAAATTTAGTGTAACATGATGTCATCTTCCTCAATCAAATTTTGTCATAAAGCACCTTTTTAGGCCAATAGGAGATCTTGAAGAAGAACTTTTTAACTTTAGACGGTTAACTTGATAAGTGAATATTATTGCCTAAGTCTTTTTAATGTGGTTTAGACTCATATAACTATTAATATTCTTTTTTGGAACTCCATAGAGAGTGGTTAAATTGCATTTATTGATTTCTAAGAGCTTTCTTCTCCTCTCCCTTCCCTTTTCTCATATATATTCCTTTTCTTATCCATTGTAAATATATGATACTCATTTTGGTATGGTGTATCCCTACCCATTTATGTGATTAAAAACATTCAAATCAATAATATTATCCATTTTTACCTATCTCTTTACTTACACTCTGTGTTTTAGTTAGTTTATGTATGATTACTTTGTGAAGGATCCTTCTTCCATAATGATTATCCTCTCTTTGTTACCTTTTTATAGGTGATTTTAGGTGTGTTTTTAAGTCTGAACATTTTATATTTTGATTAATAATGATGATATAGTGTGAGCTTTGATACTCATTCATGCTTCATCTCTTGTCTAGTGAGCCTAGTTTAGGAATATTGATGTAAAATAATTAGTTTGAGAGATTATATGAGTGACGGTTATATTTGAGATTCCTTAGTGTTAGTTTCAAGCCATTTGGAGTGTCTTTTATTTTGGTTTATCACCATTTTTATCCTTTAATTAATCCTTTGAAGTGTTTTCACCCCTTTTTCTAGTCAAAACCAATAGTTTAAGTGATCTACAAAGAGGAACTAACCTCTTTTAGAGGTTCAACCTCATCATAGGATACCCACAACCTGGGGTTCACCCCATTTTGTATATAGGAGTGAGAAAGCCTAAATAACCTTCTCACAAGGGTGAAATTATGTGTTATAATAGGATCATCAGCTAATATGATGCCCACTACTATACGTAAGAAATTAGGGTTGATCTCAAACAAATAAAAAAGATTGGTCTTGTAATTAGAAAAATCTATAGTACCTTATGTCAGGTAGCTATTGAATGTATACATACATATGGAATCTAAGACACATTTGGAATAATATATTTACATATTAGTGGTAAATATTCTAGAATTCTATGGTCTACTACTTATCTATCATTCGTAAAAATGTTCAATGGGTATATAGCCACTGAATTCTCACATATGTGGTTGTCATGGAAGTGTGTGTCCAATTAAATCAAGATTTATTGAGAAAAAAATTAAGTAGCTAGTCACTATGTACAAAACCAAATGAGAAGATTAACTTTGCATCTTCACATGTTGGTGTTTTCATAACAGGAAGAGAGCCTCATGAATAAGAATTTAAAGGTCCCTGATTACTCTAGACTCTATATTTTGATGGACCCTGATGTAAAAAAGGTTGTTGTAGTGGTGTGGCTCTTAATAATCTAGAAGCAAAAAAATATTTTACTACATACAGATTGTAGTTACTATGCACCAACAACCAGGCTAAGTATGAATACCTAATCTTGGGTCTCACATTTGCTTCAAACTATAGTGTTATATAACTATGAATGTTTTGTGACTCTAAATTGGTGGTCAACCAGATAAAAATTAAGTACCAATGTAAGCTATCTTATCTAAATAAATAAAATAATATATCCTAGGACCTAATTGAATCTTTTGAGGCTTTCAACATTAGAGCTATCTCAAGAGAATAAAATTAAGTAAAACATGCATTGTTAAACTCAATAGCTATCTTGGAACTAGTCCAAGAATCTAAAGTGCAAATATTTTATGTGGATTTATTTCCTTGTCTCTCAATCCCTGATAATTTATAAAAATTATAGGTATTTGAGGACTATCAATAGATTTTATAATTTATAAATAATTTTGGGACTTTTGAGGACCAGATTATAGATGAAAAGTACTTTGAATGTCTAAAAGTATAAGACCTCAAGGATAATGACATCATGTAGCTTAATAAGAATTGAATCCTCATGGGAATGGTATCTTTAGAAAAGGTCTTTGATCTAGACCCATAGGTTGAAAGGAAAACATAGTTGGAGATAGATCAATCTCACTTTGGCAAAGAAAAATTAGGGACTAAAAAGTATCCTCAATATGTCAACATTGTTCTACCCTGTATTTATGCTAAAATTAAGAAGATAAAATAAATATTGATAGAGTACAAGGATGTGATTTCCTAGATAGATGAAGACTTGAAGACTTTTGATCCAAGGGTAATCACCCATACTATTCCCCTGAGTCCATAAAATAAACCCTTTAAGCAACATCAAAGGCCTGTGAATCCCATTTTAAAAACTCTTATTTAGACCAATGTTTAGAATCTATTAGATGCTAGGATCATATTTCCTATCAAACATTATATTTGGGTGGTGATATTGGTACCTATTAGGAGGAATAATGGAAAAATAAGGCTATGTGTCAACTTTAGGAATTTAAACCAGTCTTCACATAATGATAACTAGCCTTTACCTTCCCTAGATGAGGTAATATAGAATATTTGTAGGTCTTAAATGATTTAATTCTTAAATTGTTTCTCTAGATACAACCAATTATTAGTGGAATAAAAATACCAGATGAATACTACCTTCACCATGATATGGGGGAAATATGCTTATAAGAGGATGCCCTTTAGCCTCATAAATGTTTGGGAAACATTTTAATGAGACATGGACCATGTTTTCAACTACTTAAGATTAAGTGACTCATTATCTATATGGATGACCTTATTGTATTTTCTAATAATATAAAGGATCATGTAGACCATTTGAAAAATGTGTTTGATAGATGCAAATGATATAGTGTCCTTCAACCTAAATAAAAGCATCTTTGGGGTCACAAAGAGAAAGTTACTATGACACATCATAACTAAGGATGAATTTCTATTGATCTAGAATGGATTTAATCCATCTCAAAATTGACACCTCCAAACAATAAAAAAGATTTAAAGGCATTCTTTGGTAGAATCATATTTGTGCATAAATTAATATTTGGGTTTGATGAAATTATCAAACTAATGAATGTTATGCTAAAAAAGGATGCAAAGATATAATTTATAATTGAGGCTAAGAATTCCTTCTGAGATATAAATATGACCATTTTTCAAGCTCTAATAATAATTAGTTCTAACATTACTAAGGTTTTGTATATGTATTCCTTTCTTTTACAACATGCCATTACTATAATACTCACTCAAAAGGTAGATAACAATGGACACCAAATTAGTTTTATGAGTACTAATTAAAAGGATGTTGAAATAAAATATTCCATGATAGACAATAATTTTTTTGCATTTATCAAAGTTGTAAATAAAATTAGGCATTATATCTTAATAAATAAATCATATGCTATAGTCCCAGACCTAGCTATTTAGTTTACACTCAACAAAAAAGAACTAGGTGAGAGATGGGGAAAATGGATGGCTGATTTTCAAGAGTTTGATATAAATATTAGACCAAAAATGATAGTGAGGGGCCAAGGAATAATCCAAATAATGACTAATATAGATCCATGCTTTTAGGTTAAGTAATTCAATGAATTCTAAATGGTTGGAAGAGAGTGGTATGACCAAATCATTCATCATCTATTGATGGGAATATACTCCTTAATTTAAATAGAGAACAAAATAAAGATTTGAGGCTCATATCTTCCCACTACATGACAAAAGGAAGATATTTTTATCACAAAATATATCTACCTAATATGTGTCTCAAGAGAATAAGCTACAAATATATTAGACAACTTACATAAAATTTGGGTAGTGGATACTCTTCTTGGACTATAATATCCCAAAATATATTGATAATGGGATATTATTGGCCCACAATTTTTAAGGATTCCTAAAACCATGTAAGGAATTGATATGAATGCCAAATATTTGGGGAAAAAGAGATCAATGCTACTATGCCATTGCACCTAGTCATTGAACGTAGTCTTTTTGCATAATGGGGCCTTGATTTAACTGTGGTAATTAAATCCAATTCCTAATAAAAACAAAAATTGATCATCATATATATTTATTATTGTAATAGGTTGATATATTTTGTGTCAACCAAGAACTCCAAATCTCAATATGTTATTAAAAATTTAGAGGAATATATACTGATTAGGTTTGATACGCCTATCTATCTAGTCAGTGATAATGGCCCATCTTTTCAATATACTAAATTCACTAAATGGGTCTACAATAATCAAATTACAATTAAGTCATCTTCAAATTACTATCCCCAAGGGAATGGAGTAGAATATTCTACCAACAATAATTTTATGAACACAATAAAAATTTCAACTTAGGATAAAACAAGAGAATGGCACCTGTTGCTAAAATATTCATTGTGGGTAGATAAAACAAGGAAAAAATAAGATCTCAATAGATCACCTTTATTATTTGTATATGGATATAAACCTATCTTCCTCATTTCTCTTAATCTCCCAACATATAAGTTTATGTAGTAGTATATGGAAAAAGATCCAAGGGTCCATTCTATATTATTAGATATAGTCTACTTAATATATGTAAGAACTAAAGCACTAAAATTCTCTAGTAGGCACCAAGACATTTTCAAAAGTTGGTTTGATAAAATTTCGAAGATCAAATCCATTATAATTTTAGACCTAGTTATTTTATTTGATAAATCCCATGAGAAGAAGGGATGACATGAAAATTTCACTCCCTTGTGGATTGGATCATATCAAGTGTCTAAATCTTAGGCATAAATTATTCGAATATAAAATACCTTCAAGGTAAAGACCTAGCCTTCCCAATCAATGGGTAATATTTAAAGCACTACCTCAAGGCTAATCCCACTGAGGATGTTTTTAAATGAAGGATATTGTGGTAGAGGTGAATTTTATATTAGGTTTTACTAATTTCATAGTTAGTTTTCCTATTTTATATCTTGGTTTTTTGTTATAATAGATTTCATGATTTTTAGATTAGAATTTTTTCTTTCATCATTGTGTTTCTTTAGATTAATTCATTTTTTTCTATTTTAGATGAATTTTATCTCAAAACAACCTAAGTGACTCTCCCCTAAGTGATCAAATTGATAACCCAATAATTGTGATCCTCATTTGTGACCTAAGTTTACATGCTACATGCCCAAAGGAGAGAAAAAATGGATATGAAGAGCCTAAAATAGAGTACACTAGCTAGTTTATACACTGCATTTTTTCTTTTTACATCTCAAGGTTAAAAATTATAGTATTTAGGTATGTAAATAAAACTAGGTCATAAATATATCACATTTAAATACTCATATTAGGCATGTGAAAGTTGATCTCATTATTTCATATAAATTAAGAAAGTTTTATCATTTTTTATATCAAACACACTTTCCATACTAATACTTGTTTAGGAAAATAACAATATATATGGAAGATACTAATAGGGACATTCTAGTAACTTGAAATTTCTATTTTACACACACTAGATCATAAAGATTAGCAACCCTCTCTTATATTCACATTCTAAAAAAGTAAAAAAAAAAATACAAAAGGACCAATGCTTCTTGAAGAGTGATCAAATAAACCTAAAAAAATTCTAAAGTTGATCAAAGACTCACATGATGAACATACAAGATTATGAGGGGAGAAAAAGGGGAATCTAAGGTATCTCTATTGAGACTATGAACACATAGTTGAAAATGGAGCAATACTCAATCTTCCCAATTTATTCTTCATTCACTTCAATAAAACCATTGTGAAACCCATAATTTACTCCAAGTCTTTGATAAAAATCTAAAAATAAAAGGCAAAATAAAACCACTCCATCCCACATAAATCCAAGGTATGAGCCAAATTAGTATATTGCTTAGAATTGATTATGAGTTCTTTTATGTTTTTGATTTAATTATTCTCTTATGAAATAATTCATAATTTATTTGAGAGTACTAACCAAATATTCTGTGTTCTTGAATACTATAAATTATTCCCCTATAATTCACCATGTTTTACACTCAACATACCCCACTCTCCATTTTTTTTCAAATAGGGGCCCATTCAACTTGAAAGGAACTAGTTATGATGAGGAGATCATTTATTGATATTCATCATTATTTAAGGAAATAAGATTTCAAAAACTCCTTATGTCTAGGTTCCTTTTTAAGAATATGTTCATTCTAGTATTAATAAAATTTCCATTTTCCTAGTTATCTAATCTCTCATCGCTTATTTTATTTAGGATAACCTAATAATGGAAATCAAAATTTTCTTAGGTATGCAAGCTCTCTAAAGTTGTACTAAATACATTTACTTTTAGCATTTTGTTACTCGAAACTCTCCTCCAAAAATTTCCTATGGCATTTTGTTCATCATATAAATTTATTGGAACATTATCTGCCAAAAATTTTATCCATCAAGTATTTTTCACCAACTCATATCTCTCAATATTTCATTACCTTCTACCTAGATAAGTATTTATCCCTTACCATATTTTACACTTTGATCTTTTAAAAAATTGGTGCCATATAGTGATAGACTAATAACCTATGGCCATTCAGACACTTAAAACCTTTTAAAAGACTTCTAGGTGAGAAAAGTGATAAGATGATGACACATCTCATAATCTCACTCACTTAGTGATTAACATGATCAAATTTCCAATATATAGAAATTATAGGCAAGTGAAGGAAGAATAACCATCCAAGTTTCATGATCTTGCAATCCCAATACTATCAAAATAGTCTAAGAAGTTTTAAGTCTTCTAGGTGAGTGAAGTACTTATATGATGACATGTGTCATCATCCTACTCATTCATAACCTAAAAAAATATGTAATATAGAATGATACTCCTGAGGGAATTTAGACCATGACATTTTTCCAAGAGTAATAATATCACATGAATGAAATAGTAAAAGGTAAGGATCAAGATAAAAAGAGACTGATAATGAGTGGGATGGTAAAATTTAGCCATATATCCATAAAATTACATAATTATTAAGTAATATAAAGGCATTAATTTTTAAATAAATATGAGTATGACAAGTGTCTAGTGTCAATGGCAAAACAACCAAGGTAAAAGAGGGAAAAGCCACCTAGTGGAAGGGTTCACAAAAGGTAAAATGTTGAAAGATAGATCTAAAATATGGAAATAGACAAGGGATAAGGAGGTAAAAGTCATTTTATTCCATTAATCTACATGAATTAGCCAAATACATGAATTAAATTCAACAAAGCTATCAAATCTGAGAGGTGATATATGTGATTAACTGAGTTAATTTAATTTGCATTTCCATCTAGTTAATAGTTGAAAATACAAATTCAAGCTCTTTTTTGACCAAAAACAACTCCATAGTTATAGAAAACTTAAGATTAAGTTCATAAACATGGATTATAATTCATTCCTTCCACGTTACTCCTCTCCATATTTCATCACAATGTTTAAAAAATACATGATATAAAGTTTGGTGTGGTTGTTCTCAATCACAAATTCAAACCCTACATAGTTATATAAGATGAGGTAGAGGTAGTAGATCCTTGTGGTCCTGAGGATAAAATATCATACTTTACATGAAGATACAGATCAAACATGGTGGTAATTGAATTATTGGGCTTACATTATATGATGGAAAAACCAAAGGTAATGTCCTATATTCACCTAGTCTATGATTTATTTTTAAAAAGTCAAATTTATGGAAAAATTATAAATATTTATTAACACATCACACCTATGGCCTATGTTAGTGGGTGTGTATTTGAGAAGTATTACCAAATCCCTACCACCAAATTACACTATAACCAAACCCTAGTTAACCAATGGACATCTACAAATAATGTAACTAATACACTACAAGAATGGGAAAGTGACCCAACCACCTTCATAGTCAAGGGGCTCATCTCTACTATTATAATTTTCATTTTTAGACTAGGGATTAGGATTAAAATATACTTGTTAAATAGAATTTATGGTTTTCCTAAGCATAACCTATATCAATGAGGTTTGTATTCCCTTACTAGACACCATCCTCTCCTCTAGTAGGATCATTTCCATAATATAAATCATTAGTGCTAATTTTATCCACCAAGTTAGTAGACCAAACAAAAAATTAGATGGTAATTTCTATATGATGTCTTATCTAGTAGATTTTATAACTAGGATAGTCCACTCATCTTTCAAGGAACCTTGGGAACCATCCTCTGAGTTTCCAAAGAACTAAATTTGTGATGAATCTAATATTCTTCATGTCCAAAAATTTAGGAAGAACATGACCAAGGTGATAGAGAATTTATATCAAATGGCATACTAAGCCATTTATGGTAATAATATACCTAGATTGTCTAACCATATCATAATAACTATTGGCTTTATCTAGATTGCATAGTTATCAAAATATAGGGAACCAAATACCTTCGCATATATCTTCCTCAATTGGTGCCTCATAAGGTGTAAAAAATAGGAATTCATAGCTCAATTGGTAGATTTTATGGATGTTACACTAAGAAATACCAAACAAGGAGTAGTCCACATAACTCCTATTAGCATTAGCTAAATTCAATTAACCAAATGGGAACATTTTCACCCACTGGGAAGGACCAAGACATCATATAAATTCAAGTGGGCACCCTATAGGTAGTTGAATCTAAGAAAAATAGTGAGTAACCACTTGAATAGATTTAGAGTTAGGTTAAATATTGACTATGCCCATATGTCATATCCACATGACAAGGTATTCATGGATTTTTTGAATGACATAGAGGTTCAAACAAGGATTAAAAAAATAAAAATGTCCATGGTGGTGGCTAAACATATTTAATGTAGTCTAAATACCAACAAGGAGGATCTTTAGAGAATTGATAAAGAACACTAGACATCAAAGCCCCTTCTAAAACTTTTCTCACAGGCTAAGAATTAAGGATAAGAGAAAGTCAGTCCAATTAGGCATATATGGTGGTAAAATAAGAGATTATATAATATCTTACTCAACATCCCACTCTATTAATAACTATAATCATTGTTTCACCAACCATGGTGGTGTCCATTCCTCCTCATCAAGATACCACTTGATTGAGTACTTCAAGTATAACTTAGTCAAGTATACCATTCTCCATGTTACCTTTTACTCCACTGAGTATGGTAGAATAGGTAAGTCTCCCATATTTCATCCCCCCAATTTTTTAGTTTGTCCCAATCACTATTCCCAGTCCAAACCTTTTCACCACATCCTCCATTAATTTTCTCCATCCCATTGACCAGTGTCCACTCTGTTAGGTTCTCCTCCATCAACCATTTTTACCCTCACCTCATCACCACCCATTATCCCTTAGAAATCACTTGTTGTCACTTCACCCCTTTCAACATAAACTTATACTCCCACTTGGCCCTATCTTATGTATAAGAGGAAGCATAAGGCACCTTTAGTTTCTCCTCAGGGCACACCAACAAAGGAAACTGTAATGAATAAGGAGAAAAGTTTCAATGAATAAAAACCCCTACAAGTGTGGACAATGATGAAGAGTGGTCTATTAAATATGAATTATAATATCACATAGAAACATCATTATCTATGACTATTAGTGAGACCACTGAAAGTGATCTTATAGATGATTGGTTGATAGAAGAATAAACTCAATCAAGAGACACTGAGATTTTAAAGACTAGTTTAGTCTCAACTAAACTATTATAAAATCTAGATGAAGATAAGGAGAATGAATTAGATTCTAAACCTATAAATTCAACATAAGGGTAATTAGTGAGCATATCTCTAGCACTTTCATCACCTACCATAACATTTTTATCTACATAAACATCCCCCCTAGTTGACACTACACAAGGGGTAAGTGCTCATGCTCCTCATTTCCCATCTATTATTACAACTAATATTGTTCTAGTTAGTAATTTGGTAGTTGTTTCCCATATTATAGATTAAAATAATGCTCAAGAAACTATATTACCAAATTTACAAACCCCAATCCTAACCCATGTAGCCATGATTCTGTCACTCCCATCCCACCTTCCATAGGCACTACTAGGATTATGTATACATCGATAATAAATTATTTACTAAACTTAGTACCCATTCCACTTATTCATTCTTTGCTTCCCCAATCCTCCAGCTCTCTAGGCATAATAAATAGGTTGACTTTGAGAATTTAGACTTATCTACCATCTTTGATTTATAATCTACTCCTCCTTAACCATCTAACTAATTAGAAATGCTAATTGGCTAGGCATCCCAAGTAGAGTTTACCACTATTACATCACCAAAAGGGTTAGATAAAGGGAAGCTAATAATTTACTCAATATCCCCCAATAAGGTCATTATATGGATGAAATATATTTTCTCCTTCCCCTAACTAGAAATATCTTTTCTTAATACCATTCTTCCACCTAGGTAGTCTCCATTTTTGATCCCTAAAATAAAGGTGGATCCCTCACAATAGTCAGTCACCTTGAATGTCTTAGAATGGATCTAAAAAATGAAACAAGAAAAAGAAGGAAAGCAAGACCTAGTCATTCTGGAGAGGCCAATAATAAATTTAAATTTTAATAAAAAATAAGACAATGAGGCAGATCAAAAGGAAAACCGTAATGGCTAAAGGACACTAGGTGAAACTGGAATAAAGAGATGTGTTCTCATTAACTAAGAGAAGAAAAACTCCTCCCTATAACTTGGGTGGTCATAGAGAAGAACCCTAAACCTTTGTAGACTCTATAAGTGGAGTAATAAAAGAAATGTTTAGAGGCTATGATTAGTATGTGTAGGCCCTATAATAAATAATTACCATATAGTCTCATAAAGAACTTATATGTAATGCAAAATGAACATCTTGAAATTTATATGGCACCCTCCAATTGATGAGAGATGAAAAGAGTGATTCAAAAACCAAATGGGTATATGTGTTCTCCCTTGTATAAGATATTAGTAAGATGGAGGATAAACTTTATTTTATAATTTGAGCATCTAGGGATAAGGACTTCAGTCACCTAAACCTAATAACTACTCTAGATGTAACATGTGCCCAAAACTATGTATCAACTAGAAGAGATGGCTTGATAGAATGATATCAAGTTATGAGAAATATAGTGTAATAACTCATCAACCACTAAGGAAAGGCCATTGTAATTTTGGGAGAAATTATAATTACTAGTGTAATTAAATGAAGTGGGGAATTAGTCCTTAGATCCATATTTGAAGACCTTTTCTAAACAAAAATGGATAGTCTTAAAGTGGAGGTCAAGGGCACAATATTTTAGACCCATGATGACCTGTAAAACTTGATAAAGTTTGATAGAATCAATTTCCTTAACGAAAAATATATATGTGGAGTTGGGGTAACATTTAAAGCACATATAAACATGATGGATATACTCCCTAATCTCTTCAAAAGACCCCTATTAGATTTCAGAATAATTGAGATAGATTTTTGATTGAGCCACACCCTCTACTCATAAATTTAAGTAAAAGAGGTTCCATTGGCTACTCTAACTGTAATAACTTCTTAAATTAAAGGGACAACCATAGTTTCAACACTAATTATAGCTATAATGACTACTAATATGAAAGAGTCAACAATGGAACCACCTATTCATATACAATTTCCTTTGTAATTTCAATAGTTGTAATAGATTTTCATTATAAAAGTTTTTATCTCTTATGAATAGTTGGCTACATCATAGCTATATGTGTTATACGTGAATCTTCATTAGTTATCTTAGGGATGGTAAAAAGACTTTAAACATGGCTTGAGAGATGGAACATCCCTGTCCCAAGCCTATATATGCATCTATCTCTCACAATATGAAGGGAGGAAATTTTTTGATACTCAATACAAATAGAGACCTTCTACTTGTTCTAAAAAGTCTGTGTTGTGTAACTCACTCTCTTTTTCATGTTTGTGTTATAATGTATATGTATTTTGATCTAAATAGTAACTTAGTATATATTTATATGTGAAATAATAATTTCAAGTAGCTTTTAGTTAATTATTAGGGTTTTATAAATTAAAATGTGGTACAATAATTTTATGTTGATGTATATTATTTTATTGTAGTAAACTAGCTACTCTACTCTTTAAAATTTGTGTATAAATGTCATTTGATGTAAATTTGTAGACTGAGCTATAATGAGTCAAAGGTTATCTTTGGTAAATTCTATAATATTTTGTTAAGAAATTTTATTTTAATATTCATAACAAGCAACCTTTAGTTAATAACTTGGACTTACATCACATTCATCAAACCACTTCACTATGTTTATTATTTGTATGTCCTAAAGTAGCAATCTACAAGAATTAGTTCCTTGGTGTTTGTCCTTGTTATAGGGCTGGTTAGAAATAATTCATGTTCCTTATTTTCAGACCTTATTTTATACCTTACCCTCCCCTCTTTTTTGTGAATGTTTTAAACTCTACCCACCTTAGGACAAGTCCATCTTCATCACCATTCCATTCAACCTAAACTCATCTAGGATCCATATCCACATTTGAACCATCCAAGTTAATATTTTTTTTATCACTTCCATTCCACCATTGATAATTGTAATATCCCATACCTGCAAGTCATGCCTTGAAGTGAAATCAATATTCATTGAGATCCAGAAACATAAGAGGTTATCTTCTATATGTTTTTTAGCATATATAAACTTAGAATAATAATTCTATCTAGCAATTAGAATATTTGGTTAATTCATTAGTTAAATAATTTCAATAAAATTACCTTCCTAAAAATAATATTAGTCATTTTATCAATGTTAAACAATCACCCTTCAAATCAGCCCATGACTTTATTAAATGATGGAAATATTTGGCTCATAAATCATATCATAACATGAATGCTGATAATCTATTTAAAATCTTTATAATAGCATTAACACCCTCACTTTAATATAGTGTTCAAAAAATTTAGCCATAAAATCTAAATGATGTAATTAATCAAGCTAAAAGATAATACTTTCTTAGGAAACAATTTGAGCTAAATAATATATCCTTCAAGATATATTTCCAAAATTTCACTAATGTTAGTACTAGTTATCCTCATCAAATGAAAATAGGAGTATTCAAAGTGGATAACCCCATTGCTTCCTATACACCATTAACAATCTAACAAATGAAACAACTATTATATCCCTCTAAACATTTCACTTATAATAATTTTCCATGTTCATGGTATGATCCTAAAAAATTATATTGGTTAAATGTCATGTGGGTCATTATCATGAAACATTTTATGAAATTCTCAAATTTGTTGCTTATTTTATGTTAGGAAATAAATTTGGCCATGATACTGTGATCAAATTACATCATCATGACTATGTTAACACCTCTCAAAAGAAATAGTTTACCAAACCTTCATCCTCCAAACCTCATAAATCTTTCTCTACTTCTAACCCACAACATTCAAATATGTAAATCTAGCCAAGGTCAATTATAGATGTAAACTTACTCACAAAGATCTAGTCACTAAACTTAAAAAATCATCAATCAAAGACCAAATACTTAAATATACCACCACTACCATACCTTCTAAACTAAATGAAGAAACACTCCCATAACAAAAACCTTAATAAACTTCTCACATTATTAAAAAATACATTGTACCTCCTAAACCCCATGTTAATTCTTTGATATTTGTACAATTGATGTTGATTATGACCAATACTATACCAATTCCCAATATGTAAATGTAGCCAAGGTTAATTATAGATGAAAACCTACTCATAAATATCTAGTCACTAAACTAAAAATATCATCAATCAAAGACCAAATAATCAAATATACCACCACTACCATACCTTCTAAACTAAATTAAGAAACACTCCCATAACAAAAACCTTAATCAACTTCTCATATTATTGCAAAATACATTGTACCTCCTAAACCTCATGTTGGTTCATTATATTCTAAATCACATTAAAATTTATTGGAAGAACTCAATTTAATTCCTTTTAAAATAACCCTCATGGAGTTATTTCATACTTCATATCATCATAAATTAGTTATGCAATAATTACAAGACATTGAAGAACCCTTCACCTATAGATGTACATACTATTAAAACTTTTTTTTACATCTTCTAAAACTTCCATAGAATTTATTTAATAAGACATGATTAATTATGAAATTATTTTTTGAGTATATGATCCATACCTTATTATTAATATTACAATCAATAATACCCTCATTTTAAAAGTCTTAGTAGATTAAAGATTAATAATCAATGTCACCTCTCTTTGGTTAATAGAATAGATTATATATACAAAAAATAATCTTAATCCAAATCATCTCACATGTAGAGGATCTGATAAAAAAACCCACTTGGTTGTATTTGTCTCCCACTCAATATTGAACCCAAGATAATACACACTAATCTCATGGTTCTTGATTTAACATTATCTTATAGCATACTATTAGGTCACCCATGGATGCATTTTATGAGATCTATTTCCTCCTTAGGAAGATAATTTATTAAATTCATTCATAATGGAAAATTTTACAAACATGAGGCTGATCCTAAACCATGGAGTATATAACTACAAAACCCCAAATCCCAATATTAGATTCCAACCACCCCACACATTAACTGTGCACCTTTACCTAAATTTGTTAACATGAATCTAGATTTATAGGTCACTCTTATTGATTCTAATGATGATGAATCTAATGAATTAAAAAATATTTATAATACCAATAAATTACCTCCTTACATTTCAAAGTGGATTCCTCCTTATTTACTTCCACATGATCATACCATCCCTCTAATTGATTATATCATTGAAATTACTCCTCCCTATAATTTATATGAAGCTACTTACATAGAATATGATTTCACATGTGATGAGTATGGTGTAGCCAAATTATTTAAATATATTTTAATAATGTCTCCCCCAAAATTATTGATTTAGGCTCATCTACCTTTGATCCTCCCTTATAAAAAGTGCATGCACTATTTCCCACACATATGCTAATAATTATATCATGGCCCAAGCTTAATCATGATACTTAGATGTACAACACTATCAAAATAAATTATCCAAAATAAATGAATTCAGCTGTAATGTCCATGCCATTCACATATCAAATGATATTGATTAAAAACTTGAAGGTCTTGTATCTCCCATTAATCCTCCACTATTAGACACCCCATGTGTGTTTGAAGAAATCTCAAATTCTAAACCTTATATACTTTATACACAATCAAAAATTTTACAACCCATTTATTATATTGACACCATCAAGGATATCCACCATAATACAATTGAAGATTCATTTAAGACACCAACTAACACACCTATCACCAATCTGGTTGATACCACTCAACCTAATACCCCTCAAAATGAACCTACACCCAAAATTACCTTAGATGCTCAAGCCATAGATGTATGAAAAATAAATTATTAATAAGATCGTAATGGTAATAAAATGATTGATCTTGAAATAGATGTCAAATTATATTTACCATTACCCACATTCCCTAGTGATGAAGTTATACATGAACTACTCCATGCTAGAGAACCTTAGCTTCCCTAACAAGATCATAATCTTGGAAACTTCATACAAAAATATACTTATTTTAATAATTTCATTTCTAGTGTGGATGTTATTTATTGTCTTGATCATTCTCTATATCATTTCCAAGACATAATTTCTATGCTCATTGAATAAACAACAAAAATATAATAAGGTACACCAACAACCATCGACCTATTACTATCTCTATAGAACTTTATTCATTAGAGAATGATAATTTTAATTTTTTATTTGAAAAGTATCATAAAACATTATCTTGGTCATATGAATATATGTTAGTTATTGATCCTATCATCATTGTTCATAATATCATCACTTACCTAGGTTCTAAACCTGTTAGACAGAAACAATGAAATTTTAAACTTTAAATTTATAACTTATGTCACAAAGAGATCATTAGACTTTTATATGCCAATTTCATCAAACATGTTGACTAATTATAATGGGTATAAAACATCATTAAAACTAGTAAAAACATCACCATGTTTTTTTTTAATGTATTGATTTCCAAAATATTAACTTAGTTTGTCCAAACAACAACTTTCCCTTACCTTCAATATATGTGATAGTGGATTACAACACTAGTTATGAAAAGCTATCACTTATGGATAGTTTATTAGGTTATAATTATTAAATAATTTTAAAAATTAGTTCAACACCCTATATATTAAAACTTGTTATAGATGTATTATAGGGTGTAAAATGTGTCTTATGGTCTTTAATAAGGTCAAACATATGTTTATCTTTGTCATATTTGTCTATAGTTTATATTAAGTCATTCTAAGGTAACATTTTGAGTAATTTATTGAAATTTTATGATTTAAATAATAATAAAAGTGTTCAAAGAGCATATATAATGTCCCACATGTTATTTACATGTTAGAGATGGTAGTTCTGAACTGATAATTATAGGTCTAACATTGAAAATAAGAAGATTAGGGAGTTTTAGGCAATTTCAAGTAGTTTTACAGACTCTAAAACACATTTGGAACATGTGAAGACTTATAAAGCGTCTCTTAAGGTACCCTCATTTTATTTCCATGCTTGGGAAGCTTTGATATGTTTGAAAATGATAAAAAGCATTATATCTTCCTATCATTTGTTTAGATAAGCTAAAATGGTCAACCAATTTTAGCTTGGTATGGATAGGAGGATCTAAGCCAGAGAAAGTGAACTTGGTGTGTGTTATTACTCCATTTTTAATTATAATTCATATAAATAGTCATATATTTGGTTTTTTGTGCTTCACTAATAATTAATAATAAGGTTGGTTTCTCAAAACAACTTGCACATCCACATGGCCTTTAGTTTTTTTCCTCTATTTAGATTGTTCTAAGCAAGGTAAGTGTTCTATGTGATTTTAAAGGAAATGAAAATATATCTAAAAATATTTAAACATATATTTCACATTTTTTGTGAATAATATACGCATAAACATCTCATTTTTCTAGTGGAAGTCACCATAGAAGTCAACAGATTGTGTTTCACAATTGTAAAGTTGGTTTTCCTATTTTGGTCTTTATAAAAAAGGTAGTGTATTAGTTTTATAGTTTATAATTGAATAATTATCAGTTATAATTTTTAGGTTTAATATAAAAAAATGTCATTCTTAGAATGACATAGTTAAAACTGTACACATTTAGACTTCGTTTTGATTATTGCCTAAAGTCAAATGGAGCTAAACCCTGACTAGTCATATTGATATAATAAGAAGTTTTCAAGATGTTGAAATGGATTATGAAGTGAAAAAAATAGGAATTAGATATATATAAGGTAATTATTATGATGAAAATATTCCAACTTATCACATAGTCTTATATTACATAATAACACCTATAGGTAGTCTACAGTATCCTGAGTTCAATCCAAGAAGGCAAAAGAATGTTAAAATAGACATGTTTGAGATCATTTGAAACATTTAATAAGGTATAAGGGAATTAATAAATCCATTTTAATAATGGTGAGTCCATAATATGTAAGGAATACTTACAACCATGTCTACAATATATGAAAGTTGCATTTGAAAAGTTTTACCTTAACTTCTCAAAATGAGGATTTTGCCTTACTCTATGACATGTCTTGGTGGAGTGTCTTGAGGTATAAACAAAAATAATTGTTTCCATATTATATCCAAAGAATAAGGTAAATTATTTGACACAATAAAGTGTTTTATTGACTAAGGGATAGAGTGTTTGAGTGGTTTCTAACTCAGACAAGTTCCAACTTGAAACACTTACTATAAACTACATTGAAATGACTAAAAATAACCTAACTTATAGTGGTGGGAAAGATTATGATCTATAGGAATTATAAGTATCTCATATAGGTATGGAATGTTATAGTGACCTTAATAAAGATAAAGTAAGATGAAAACTATTGTTAAGGAAAAATCATCACCTACATGTCTCATATTCCCTAAGTTGTCATCTATAGCCTGACTACAGACCAATATAATGTTGATGTGAGAGGTTAAGAGCATGTTATATAGGTCTAGATTTTCATTAAATTTTTATATGAACTAATTATAATTATGGAACTAGGAGATATAAATATAGTACTCAATTATGAATGAGTACCTAGAGGAATCCTCTATATTCTTTAGTAAGGCACTTATAGGATAACATAGTCACAAGTTAGCTTGTCTTAATGGAAAGTCATGGATAACATACAAAGGTATAAGAATGGATTAATATGAGTGAGACCACTCTAAAAATAGTTATATCATCTCCATATTATTCTCAAACAAATTAATAGAGAAAAGAGGGTCTCAAACCTTAGCTTATAGTCAATTCAAAGTCTATGCACAATCTGGTCTTGTAAACCTATCTTGAATATTTTGGTGTTTTAAGAGATATAAATAGGTGATATATCCATAAATTTTTTTTAAAATTGTTATAAATACCTAATATATCCCTTAATAACCTCAATCAACATAAACAAACATGGGAGATGCCCTTTGTTTTGTCTCAAATAGAGGGTACTCCCAAACAGTCTAATCTACAAGCACATGGTGTGAATAAAGAAGGGGATAAGATGAGAATTATTGAAATAAAATGGATTGGTTTGTGATTTTTACTGGTACCATGAAAAAAAAATCACAATCCTAAAAAATCACTCAAAGGTGGTCATGGGCAGTTTGACACAATTAGGCCTATTAGGCCTAAAACTAGACCTAAGCCCTACGAGGGTCTAGCTTCAATTATAAGACCATATGAAAATTAAATTATACTTGAGATAATTCAAGGGGATATATAAGGTTTATTAAAGCCATTTTTTTTTAGGGAGTTATATCAAGTTGGTAACTTTACCTAATTCTATGGCAAGCCTTCTCAAAATGCAAGAGAAAGCTCAAGAGGCCATTTTCAAACACTCATATCTATATGAAAACATTTCATGGTACCTAATGGAGATATAGGTAGTTTATGATGGTCATGAAATCATAATTTATTCAAAATTTTCAAGGGTTGGACATCTGGTTTTTATAAATCATTTTTAAGAAGCAAAACCTTTTAAAACCTTCATAAAACCCTCATTTTGACCTAATGGAGAAAGTATGCAAGGATATGAGCCTAGAGGGGGTATTTTTTCATATAAAGTTTTTTAAATTTTTATAATACTCTCTTAATATCCTATACATCCACTTTGTCCATAATGTCACTTGTATAGACAAGGTAAAATCTAGTATTTTTGCAAGTTTTTGAATGTTCTATAGGTGTAGAAGGGAACTTAAGAATGAGAATACTTTGGGGAGGTATATATATACTTATTAACATTTAATAGTCTCATTTATAACATTATTTTTTATTAAAGGCCCTCTACTACATGATTCATCATAGGTAGTCTTAGATAGATAGTGAAAATGAGAAGTGTCTGCCAGGTGAGAAGATGAGAGGTCTAATTTGGGATCTTTTTAAGGTCTGATTCATGGATTTTAAGGATTTTAAAAAAAAAAAAGGTGTAATAACACCTATGATATGTATTTTTTTTATAAAATTAATGTCACCTTCATGATAAATGTGAATATTGAGGTCTAGAAGACTAATGAATGACTATAGATGGCAAGTATAAGTGTTATGAAGAAGGTTATAAATTAGAGAAGAATATGATGAATATTATATGTTTTTAACAAAATACCTAATATAATTCATATGTTTCAATTATTCATAGTTCATTTTCAAGTGGTTAATAGATGCTTCATCATGAAGGCAATTTCAAGAGGGCTAGTTGAAAAGTCTTTACACAAGTTTGAAGAGTTTGTGATTCTTTAGATGGACACTTGTCCTATAATACCTTTATTGTATATTATCCACTTAATTATATTAAAATTTAAATATTTTACAATCATTTAAACTTATATTTATGACTTTCCACTTTCCTTGTTCTATTTCTTCTCATATGCTCTATAAATGCAACCCATTTTGGCTTTTGTAATGAAATCCACACCTGATATGGTGAAGCCCTACTAGTTTGATAATTTATTTTTCCTTTGAAATAAATATTTTAAATCTATTTTTTATCTTATAAGCTTCTTTTCTAAGTGTGTGAAATGGTGCATAGTGATGTGTCTAGTGATTAGTATCTATGTTTTCCTTATCTTTACTCTTCCATGTTTTATTCAAGTAGTTTCTACTCTAATAGGTCACGTGAAGTGTATTCAAGTGAATTTTTCTATATTTAAGTGTAAATGGTATCCTTAGTTTCTAAAATCTAACATTTTATTCTCTCACCTTGATTCGTGCAATGTATATCACCTCCATGTTTGAAATATTGATGTTAGAGCAATCTAGGATGTTGAGACTAGTGTTGTGAGTCATGTTTCATAGTGAAATGGTATGGTAGTCTTGTGTAGATAATTTTGGTATATCACCTCATTAGGATTGTTTAATTTTAATTTTAATTATATCCATTTTCATCTAAACAAGTAAGTAGTGTAGGTGATATGCAAGCAAAGATAAATCAAGGGAGCTAACCCTTAAACATAGAGGTTTACATCTGCTATAGGCAACCTACAGGCCTATAGTTAATCCCATGTTGCTAAAATATTTTATTATCATTGAACAACCTATCTTAGGGTGTAATATTTGGTGACAATAGTTCTGGCATGACCGATGGGACCATTATCACAAAGACATTTTTTCAAGGTGAATGCTGGTCTTGATAACATCACAACTGTATATGGTATTATACTCAGCATTTGGAGACTTCATTTATTGTATTTTTTAGTTGTAGACTAATTTTTATCATTAATTTATTCATACTTCATGGTCCTTACTAGGTCAACTACTATTAGAGGTATCAATCCCATGAACCCACACCTTCAACCTAAACTTCCTATTCAAATTCAACATCCTCAACCTATATTAACATTTAAAGAGAAAGAGGAATTTTTAAGACAATAAGATAAAGAGAGTAAAGAGTAACTTGAAGATAACATGGATAAGTATCATTCATTTCTATCATTTAACAATGAAAATCCCATACACCTCAATGCATATGATGATATACCTCCTAATGTTACCGAGAGTGTTCCTAATTTCAATGGGGAAGGTCATGTCACCCCTAATGATTATATTAGGGACTTATCAAACTTATGTATATTTCATAATTACATTTACATCGATATTTAAATTATAATACTTACCATGTCCCTTAGAGGGAAGGCCCTTGACTGGCATATAGCATTGCCCAGAAGATGTATCACCACTTGGGATGATTTTGGAGAGTTGTTGACCTTAGGATTTGAATACAAAAGTGATCACACATGACTCATTCATCATATTAATGTAATTAAAAGAGGTCCTAAGGATACTATGCATAACTTTAATGAGAGATTTAAAATAACTTGGTATAGGTTGCTTCCTCCCATGATATCCCTTACAAGATTTTTTTTCCCTACATATCTAAGGGATATTATAACTAACATATACATCATGTTGTAGTCCATGGGTGGTTACACCTTACTTGAGGATTAGGATTTAGCCATTAGAGTTGAGAATGGTCTAATATAAGTTAGGAATATTCTTCCAAAATTCTCCATGCCTCTTCTTTCCAATATGTCTAATACTACTCCAAGTGTTTCTCTAATTCCAAATGCAAACACCAATTCTATAATTTCCCCAAAGAAGGTAAAAGATATAATTGATTGGGAGGCAAGGTCTAAATACTTAGGGGCTCAAGTTAGGAAACTCAATCTATAGTATAGAGCTAAATAAAGCCCATACCCCTATCCTATACAAGGAAATAGGTTCCCACCTCAGAAATATGGTCAACGTAGAGGGCAAGGATAACCTAACTTTAATAGGCCACCTAATACACTTAACCCAACTTCTACCTCCAACACAAGAGATATAGTCCAAGTTTATAGTAACATGGTCCAAGGAGAAGAATGTAATGAAGGACAATACATGGATGTAAATGGAAATGGAGATAAATATTTATTATCTCAAGGAGGAGTTACTCCTTAATTATTAGTAGAAGATGATAATTACATGCAAGTAAATGAAGGATGGCATCCCCAAAAAGTGAACCTTACAAACTTTATAGTGGAAGACACATATATCCTCAATAAGAATACTTCAATTTTATCTAATACTAGAACAAATAATAAGGCTATATGATATGTTTATGGTATTCATATAAGTCTAAATAACTCTTACAAGATAGCAAGGTGTGAGTGCAAGTATAATAGTCCGTACAACTTATGAACCTATTTCTAATAATATTATTTGAAAGGTTACTCAAAATGTTCCATTATCTCAAGTCCATGGCACTTATTTGCCGTCAAGGACAAAATAAAAGGTTAATGTTCCTTCTTTAAACATTTTTGATTCTTTGAAGAGTGTTAAAGCTAGTCTCTCTCTTTGGGAAATGCTTCACTTTCCTAGACAAAAGGAACTTTTTCAAGAGCATCTATCCCAAGTCCACCTTAGTCCTTAACCATCAAGTCATGGTAATGTTTTCCTTACTAATTCTCCCACTCACATTACGGAACCCTCTTCTAAATATAATATTACCCCACCCTTCTACCTCACTCTCATTGTGGGAGATAAGCTTGATCACAATTATATTATGGATAGTGGGGAAAGTACCTCAATTATGCCCAAGATTGTAGTTAATAAATTGGGTTTGAAATATGAATAATATAGTAAAGGAGTGCTAGACCTTGATGGAAAACTAGCTAAGTTAGTTGTACTTGTCAAAGGCTTGATATTTTTCCTTCATGACTGTCCAAATTTTCCTATCCTTCAAGATATAGTAGTGGTTAATTTCCCTACTCACTTTTTTTATTTGCTTCTCAAGGGATTTCATAGCCAATATATAAGGCTACTTCTTAGCTGATTTGTTTTTCTTGGCCTTCAAAACAAGGTATGGAGCAAAGGTAACCATTAGAACTCAACCATTAGCAAATTTTCATGTTGATCCCTATGTGGAGTCAAACTCTAATAATAATTATGTCATCAATGATCAAGAATAGTATATTATGGATGATGGATCATAATCTAAAATTGAAGGTATCTCTAACCTTTTCCTAGATTAGTATGGTGATGAAACTTATGGACATGATCCATACACTTTATTTGAGTAGATGTATCTTGGCACATACATCATATATGAGGAAGGTGATGGATAATCTGAGGTAGGCATTGATAGTTATTTTCCACAAGCTTTTGAAGGTAATTACTTTATTCATTTACATTATGATGATATTATTCAAAGTATGGTAGATAAGGATAATGATGAAGACAATGCCATTCTTCCTACATAAAATGGAGGAGTCCTTGAAGGTAATAGCCATGAAGAGGAAGATGATCTATGGAAATAGTTTTATGTTATAGCTCAATAATTTGAATATATGAGTAAGTTAACTTCTCCTCCTAAGAAGTGTGAATATTATAGTAAGGTGGTTAATGGATCTCTTAATCATGAAGGAGAATATTTTTTTAAGTATAAAAATGAATGTCAAAACAATTTACAAAGAGGTTACAGTCATGAAGGAGTCTAATGAATCCAAAGAAGGAAGTTCCATATTTTAGGAGTAGTATAAACCTCAACTTGAGGTTGAATCATTTTTAGATGTGTTGGAGAAGAAAGAAAATAAGCTTGATGTCTCTAAACATTAGATGCATAATTCTTTAGAAGAGTGTGAAGTTTAAGCAACTTTGATTACTCCCAAGTTGTATTTTGAGAAGTGCCAATTAGATATGGTAGAAGTCAAGAAAATTGTAGAGCCAAAAATATTCTAGGAGGACAATATGGAACATTCATTAAATATCTAAGTGGCACACTTGCATTTAGAAGAAGAGCTAGATATGGTAAGTCCTTTGACCGTACACATTAATAAATGTTTGTTGATAAGTATGATTCACATGATGGATTGATTTTTTGAAGAAGTAATGATGAAAGAGGTACCATTTTTTATCTTGGTTAAATTAATGGTGATTGTTATTCACCTCATGTTTTTGAGGTATTATAAATACTAGGGTAGATGTGTGTTTTTTATTATGTTGTGTGTGTTTTTCCTAAGTGTTATTGATAACACAAGTGTGTTTAATTTAGTTTCTTATCTTATGTGTTTGTTTATTATTATCTAGTGTGTTTTTGTGTCCTTTAAAAGGAAATCTAGTGCAAATTATAATGCATAGGTGACTACACAACCTAATGGATAGGAGAAGGCAACTAGTATTTGACATAGCTAGGTTTCCACCCCTATGAAATCACCAAGATGTTGACTAATTTGGCCATAAGTAAAATTGAGCTCACCCCCTATATATTAAAACTTGTTATAAGGGTCTTATATGGTGTAAAATGTGTTCTATGGTATTTAATAAGGTCAAACATATGTTTGTCTTTGTCATATTTATCTATAGTTTGTCCTAAGTCATTCTAAGGTCACATTTTGAGTCATTTATTAATGTTTTAAGGTTTCCATAGGAATACAAGTCTTTCAAGATCATATCTAACATCCCACATGTTAGGAACATGTCAAAGATGGAAATTTTGAACTAACAATTGTAGTTCTAACATTGAAAACAAGAAGATCAGGTAGTTTTAGGAAGATTCAAGTAGTTGTATAGCCTGTACAATAGATTTACCACATGGGAAGACTTCAAAAGTGTCTCTTTAGGTACCCTAAATTTATTTACATTCTTGGGTAGCTTTGATAGGTCTTAAAATGAGAAAAACCATTCTATATTTCCTATTGCTCTCTTGGACAAGCTAAAATGGTCAATTGGTTTTATCTTGGTATGAACATGAAGATTTGAGTTAGATAAAGTACAATTAGTGGGTGGTATTAATCAATTTTTACTTTAAAAAAAATAAATATTCACATTTTTGGGTGTTTTGGCTTTATGAACCATTTCTAAGAAGGTTGGTTTCTCAAAACTTTTTGCACATCGCCATGGCCTTTAATTTTCTTCATTATTTGGATTGTTTTGAGCAAGCCAAGTATATTACATTATATTCAAGGGAATGAAAATATCTCTCCCAAGGTTTAAATTTGTCTTTTATGTGTGGTCTGAAGAAGATAGGTTAAAAAGTTTCATTTTACTAGTGAAAGGTGTTGGAGTAAAGCATGTAAGCATTATTTCAGGATTTTGTTTATTGTTGGAGATGATATTATATTTTGTGCACATATTTGTTACATGAAAAATAATAATATAAAATTAAATTTTATGGTTATTCATGCAATAATATTTTGGTTACATGAAATAACCTAGCTTACTTATTTAATAGGCACTCCTGTGTATTTTTACTTGGTCAGTTCTTGTGACCCACAAGGAGAATAATCAAATTTTTGATTATTAATTTTTGAAGGAACCTTGTTTTAAGATTATCAACAATATTTTATAGTAATTTCATTGAATAAATATCCTTTGAGTTGATATTGTGAATCATTCAATTGATTCTTTATTTCTACATGGTTTTAGAGAATTATGGAATCTTTGGTTATAGGTTCTCTTGGTCCACATTGTTGTCCTTATCATCACACTTTGCACTCATGGACACATTATTGATAGAGCCCAACATCCCATTTTTTAGTGTGTATTGCATTTTTTGTGCCACTTTTGTACTCATAGATGCATTTTTAGTAGAGTTTGAAATCCTACATTCTTGAGTATGGTTTTGTGTTTCACACTAATCTCTTATTTTAGGATCAACTCTCTTATTGTTTGATGGTGTCTTGTATAGATTGATTTTATTCTAGTTTTATGCATAATCTAGTGTTTTTTATTGTATGGGATCTTTATTTGCGGTCACACTAAGAGTTATGGATTTTTTTCTTCATGTTTTAGTGCTCCATGTTGAGCACTTACTCTTATGTTGTTGACTATCCCATCATCACTAGGGCCACTTTTTTGAGAGATATTTGTTTTTTATCTTCTATATTTTTTGACAGTTGATAACCTCCTTCAGATTTGTTGTGGTGCTTGATCTCCTTCTGAAGAGTAGTTATTCAGGTGAATATTATGTCAACATGTCAGTGTTTGAGTAAGGAGTTTAGTCCACTCATACAAACATTTTTTGCATCACTCAACCTAGTCAATAGTATGGGGGGTATGGTGCATATCCTAATTTTTCAGTTGTCATATTCCTTTTTAATCATTGGTGCACTACAACTTCTATAGTATATCAAATTTAGTTGGTGAATTATTTTGCATTATCAACACCTCTAAAAGTCTTTTTTATAAGAGCTATTATGCTGCATTCTAATGTCATTTGTTTTTTGTTATCAAGCACTAGATCTAGACCACTCATGTAGATTTGAGTTCCATTAAGAATTTTGTGTCTAAAAAGTGAATTTTTATTTGATGGACTTCGTTCTATCTAGTGAAACTTTTTAGCATTATGTTCAAGTATTGGGCCATTTACTATTTTGGGACACCTCACAACATATGTTTTTTGCTCTCTTAACTTTATCTATTGTTACTAGTTTTTGGGTACCTTGTGGTAATACATTTCATCCTTGGTGACTCTTTTTCTGAGTGTTTTGAGATTAGTGTTTTTTATAGAGTTAGCCTTGTATAGAGTACCAACTCTTATTTAAATTGGTGGTTACAGTGATTCATCATCTATGTAGTTTGGTAAGATGGATTGGCTACTATAGGGATACTTTGTATTTCACTATGATTTCTACATGGGTACCTAATCAGGTCTAGTTGTTGGGACCCAATAGTGTCTTTTCTTTCTCTTTTTTCACTCCTTATTTTTTGCACTAGGGAGGGTGTTGGAGTAAAGCATGTAAGCATTTTTTCAAGATTTTTTTAATTGTTAAAGATGTTAATATATTTTGTGAATGTATTGATTGAGTGAACATAATAATAAAAACTCCAATTTTATGGTTATTCATGCAACAATATTTTGGTTACATGAAACAACCTACCTTGCCTATTTAATAGGCACTCTTGTGTATTTTTGACTTGGTTGGTTATTGAGACCTATAAAGAGAATAATCGTAGTTTACATTATTAATTTTTTGATGAACCTTATTATAATATTATCATAAGTATTTTCTAGTAGTTTCATTAAAGAACTATCCTTAGAGTTGATCCTATGAATCATTTACTTGATTTTTTATTTGTATAGAAGGCACCATGGAAGTTTGTAGACTATGTTTCAAAATAAAAAGGTTGTTTTTTGTATTTTGGTATTTATAAAAAAGGTAGTGCATTAGTTTTATAGTCCCTTATTTCATAATGATCAGTTTTCCTTTAGATGTTGAATCTCAAAAAGGTCATGTTTAGAAGGGCATAGTCAGAATTGCACACAGTTAGACTTCTTTGTGACTGTCACCTATAGTCAAATGGATCTAAACCTTGAACAATCATGTTGATTAAACAAGAATATTTCAAGGTGTTGATATGGATTCTAAAGTGAAAAAATATGACCTAGATATCTATAAGGTCATTATGATGATGACAAGATTATAACTTAGCATATAGTCCTATATTACACAGTAACACCTACAAGTATACTATCTACAATGGCCTGAGTTCAATCCAAGAAGGTAGAACAATGTTTAAATAGAGATGTTTGAACTCATTTAAAATGTTCAACTAGATCTAAAGGAATTTATAAGGCTATTATGATACTAGTGAGGCCATAATATGGTAGGTAGACCTTGAACCATGTCTATAGGATAAGAAAGTTACATCTGAGAAGTTTTACATTAACCTCTTTGATTGAGAATTCTATCTTACACTATGACATCTCTTGGTGGAGTGTCTTGAGGTCCAGACAAACATAATTATTTCCATCTTGTAGCCCAAGCCTAAGGGAAATGATTTGACACAATAAAGTGGTTGCTCAACTAAGGGAGAATGGTGTTTGAGTGGTTTCTAACTTAGACAAGTTATGACCTAAAACACTTATTAAAAACTATATTTAAATGATTAAAATTAACCCAACTTATAGTGACCTATAGTGGTGAGTAAGACTATGGTTTATAGGCATGAGAATGAGCTAGTATAGGTATGTAGTGTTATAGTGACCTAAAACAGGATCAAATAATATTAAATTTAATGTCAAGGAAAGTTCATCACCTAAAATTCTCATATTCCTTAATGATGCAAAGGTTATGACAACTAACTCTCAATTCTTTATGTTTTGGACTCACTTCCTTGAGGTATATATCATGGACTCAATGCACACTTAAGGTTTATTAAGTTTATTGATCAATTTATGGTTATTTAAACATTAAAAAAGTAATTTATATACATTTAGTACCCTAATTTTAATGTACACACCTTCCAAAAACACCAACTCAATCCTTTCACTACATTGTTCTCTTTGATAGACAGGCTACTAGCCTTTTTTTCAACAAATTATTAATGTATGAATATGTACAGATGTTTAAAGATAAAATAATGATGTATAATAGCAACCTCTATTTTTATCCATTTATGTGTGAAATTTCATCCTAAAATTCATTTTGGAAGTCCCTTTTCAACCTTCTCCTAGGTCTTTGTTAGGTCTAATTAGGCCTAGTCCACCCTACACACACAAAGGTGGTTGTAGATGTACATAACCACACCCCATAGTCCTCAAACATAAAAATATTTTATCACACCTAAAAACATTTCAAACTATAAAATTTGAAGAACTTTCATTGGTTTAAAAATCTTGAAATTAGATTTGAATATCATAACCCTAGATTAGGGCTTGTAGACCATATGAGGACTCGAGAGCATTAAAATTGATCATACACACTTTATATGGGGTTTTAAAAATCTTGGTAAACTTATTAGGGTATAAATTTCATCAAAAAATCTTTAAAAATCAATATCATTCCACACTTATTCTAATATTCCATATTCATCTTGATTTCTTAGTGTCATTGTTAATGTAGACACAATCTACAACATTGTAAATACTTTGTCTTGAGGTTAAATATTTATCAAAATGAATCCAACCTTATATAAGAGTCACTTTAGGTATTTATAACTATTAATAACCTTTTAAAATTATCAAACCTCATGTTCATGCCTCTCTTGGTACTCTATTTACCTTTCTTAATTTAATTGAGAGACTAGTATATAGTCATAGGGTATATCATGATAAACAACAACATACAATAATGAATAAATGGAGATTATTTAAAACACTTGGATAAAGTTTAAACTAAATAAAATAGAAAAAAAAACCACTATTAAAAATCTTATGTTCAATTTTATCTCTATATACATTGAACATACACAAATTTCTCAATATAGAGCACAAAATATAGGGGACTGCAACACTAATGTTTCACTAAAGACATTGCCAACAAATAACAATACTTGATATCCTTATTAATAAATATAACATACATAACATAGATAATATGAGTCATGGAAATAGGTTTATATGAATACTTTTTTTAATGGGCATTTAAAACCCATTTTTCTTCCAAGTCCACATTTTAGAAAACATGGCACAATCCACTTCATAATAAATCTAAAACATTACATACATTGTCATATTGGTTCTTGGACTTATCCCATTAAATTATATTTATCTCTACCTTTGTATACACACATAAAAACTATATAAAAACCAAGTTTGACATGTTTTATATCAAACCAACTTCCCTAACTACCTTTCCAACTGTCATTGCAAGAACATTTGCACCTTGGCACAAGCATCAAGGTTGCTTGTCCATACAAGATGACATTTTTTGCCCATGGTATGATCCATGGGGTATTTATTGATATTTTATAACTACTTTCCACTTTCAAAACTTCTTTATAATTCTCCTACAACTCCTATTCTATAATAAATTATTCAAAAACTCAAATTATGAAAGAATGGTAGGAAAATCCCAATTTGAATTTCTAGGCTACTCTATCACCTCTAGACCCTTGGAAAGCATTCCAAGGTGTATGAAATGACTTATAACACCCTTATAATGAATAAAAACACTCTTATTGACTCATATATATTTATAAATGATTTTTTTTTAAAACAACACAAAGCTTGTCATCCACATAAGATGCTCCTACATCACCTAAGTTATCATTTATAACTTGACTAGAGACCCACAAAATGTTGATGTGAGAGTTTGAAAGCATGGTATAAAGGTATATTTATTCATTAAATTATGATATTACCTGATGAATTAATTATGAAACTAATAGAGAGGAATATAATACTCATGTACTAATGAGTACATATAGGAATCCTCTATATTCTTTAGTAAGGCACTTACAATCTAACACAGTCATAAGTTAGCTTGTTCTAATGAAAAGTCTTGGATAATAGACAAAGGTATAGGAATTGATGAAAATTAGTGACACCAATCTAAAAATGGTGATATCATCTCTATGTGATTCCTAGACCAAAGGAATAGAGTAAATAGGGTTTCAAACCTCAACCTACAGTTGGTTCAAAGTCTATACACAATCTAGTCATGTAAACCTATCTTGAATATTTTGGGTTGTTAAGAGATCTAAATAGGTGATATATCCCTAAAAATATATAAAAAGGGTCATAACAACCTATTTTTATCCCTTAATAAACTTAGTGAAGCCAACCAAATAGGGGATATTCCATTTATTTTGCCTTAGATAGAGGGCACTCACAGATAGTCTAATCTATAGGCATAGGGTATGAATGAAGAACGGGATGAGATGAGAAGCCTTAAAACATCATGGATTTGTGTGGGATGTTTTTTTGGGAATGAAAAAAGGTTTATAATCACTCAAAGTCTTAATAAACTACTTAGAGGTGGTCATGAGTAGTTAGGCATAGTTAGGTCTATTAGGCCTAGAACTAGACCTAAGCCCTACAAGGGTATAACTTAACTTCTAAGACCATATGATCATTATATTCTATTTTAGAGCCTTCAAGGGGAGATATAAGGTTTATTGAAGCCATCGGTTTGGAGGAAACTACACCAAGTTGGTTATTTTGACCCAATTTTATGGTAGACCTTCTTAAAATGTAGGAGAAAGCTCAAAAGGACATTTTTAAACACTCATATCTATACAAACACATTAAATGGTTCCTCAAAGATATAGGGGTAGTTGAGGAGGGAGATGAATTCTAATTTTTTTAATTTATTTAAGGGTTGGACATCTATTTTTTATGAATCATCCCTAAGAAGTAAAACCTTTTAAAACCTTCAAATCTTGGTTTTGACCTAGTGGAGAAATTATTCATGGAGATGCAGTCAAAGGAGGTAATTTACCCTAGAAAGTGTCTGGAACTTGTATAAGACTCTCTCAAGCTCTTGGACATCCACTTCATCTATATTATCACTTGTACAGACAAGGTGAAATCTTTTTTTTATACAAGTTTTTGAAATTTATATAGGTGTAGAAGAGAACTTAGGAATGAGAATCATTGGGTGAGGTTTATAGAGACTTATTACAACTTATTATGGTCATTTATAACTTTAGTTGTGCATGAAAATCCCTCTACTACACCATTCATCATAGGAAGTCTTAGACAAATAGTGAAAATGAGAAGTGACTGCCTAGTCAGAAGATGTGAGGTCTAATATGGGATATTTTAAGGTCTAATTCATGGAATGTAAGGAAAATTAACTTTTTATAGGTGTCCTAATACTTCTTCCATAGATTTAGTTAAGCAACTGAAGGTTACCCTGATAACAAATGTGAAGAATGAGGCCTATACGACCAATGATTGAATCTGGATGGTGAGTACAAGTGTCATGAAGAAGGATATTAGTTATGGAGGCATATCATAACTATTATATATTGTTTCAAACCTCCCTAAGACCATGCCTATGTGTCAAGTATTCCTATTTTAGTTTCAAGTAGTCAAGAATTGTTTCATCATGAAGGTAGTTTCAAGAGGGCTAATTGAAGACTCTCTATGGTTGTTTGAAAAGTTTGTCATGATTTAGAAGGAAATTTATCCTATAATACCTTCATTATATTTTACCCATAAAATTATCCTAAAATTTAATTAGTTTATAAGACTTGACACTTGGATTTGTGACCTTTATGCTTCCCTTCTTCTCTCTCTTCTCCTATGCTCTATAAATACAAGCCATTTCAGCTTTTATAATGAAATCCACACTTTGTATGGAAAACCAAAGCTAGTTTTATAATGTATTTTTACTTTAAAATAAAAATTTACAATCTAGTTTTGATCTTATAAGCTTCTTGACCAAGTGTGTGAAGTGGTACATAGTGAAATGTCTAGTGATTAATATCTATCCTTTCCTTCTCTTTACTCTTCCATGTTTGATGCAAGTAGTTTCCTATCTCATAGGTCACCTAAAGTGTATTCAAGTAAAATTTTATTTCTGTAAGTTTAAAGTGTATCCCTAGTATCTTCAATCTAACCTCTAGTTCACTCACCTTGAATAGTGCAATACATATACCTCCATGTTTGAAATACTGATGTTAGAGCAATCTAAGATGTTAAGACTAGTGTTTTGAGTCATGTTTCATAGTGAAATGATATTTTAGTCTAGTGGAGATAATTTTAGTGTATCACCTCATTAGGATAGTATAATTTTCATGTTATTTATATCCCTTTTCATCCATGTAAGAAAGTAGTGTAGGTGATAAGCAATCAAAGATAAATCTAGGGAGCTAGATCTTAAACCTAGATGTTAACCTCTTCTATAGGAAATCTATAGGCCTAGAGGTAATCCCATGTTTCCAAAATATTGGAGTGGGATTGAATAACCTCTCCTAAGGTGCAAGATTTGGTGATAATAATGACCAAATTTATATAGTTATTGAAGACCAACATAAAACAACATTTACTATAGAATGTGGCACCTATTATTATGTCAAAATTCCTTTCAATCTTAAAAATTCTAGAGAAACATATCAATGTGTAATTACCCACATTTTCCATGTTCTTATACACAAGATAGTTGAAACCTATGTCAATGATCTCATTGCCAAATCTAAATTTTTTACAATACACTTCACTGATATAGTTATCATTTTCATTCAAATAATCAAATATAAAGTTATAATTAACTCATAAAAATGTGTATTTTGAGTTATATTAGGTGAAATTTTAGGGTTCTTAATCTCTCTTCAAGATATTGGTGTCGATCTAACCAAAATAAATTATATCATCAACATGCCTATTTGTTTCTCCATTCCTAACATACATAATTATAAAATTTGGGTCAATTCAATGGTTCATCCCAAAAATGGCTTACCATATATACTCTATCAATTTTGTTCTCAAGATAGGAAATGATCTAGAATGGATAGATTTATTCTAAAAATATATTTATAATATGAAATAATCTTTGCTCCATCCTCCTACTCTTTGACCCCCTTCAAATGATTATTATTTAATCTTATATACCTCCTCTTCTACCATATCAGTTGGGGAAATTATTTCCAAACAAGATGACACTAGTAGAGAGTATGATATCTTTTACATTATTTGAGGACACATTGATTATGAAAAATGTCATACCAAAGTAGAAGATGATTGCTTTGCCATATATTTCATAGATTAAAATATCCATCATTTTATACTTTACCAGACCATTAATGTCATTAATTTTGATCTACTTCAACACTTCTTATCTAAATAATTATTACCTAGAGAAATAATTGGAAAATGGATGGTCCTATTGATAGAGTTTTACCTTCAAATTGTTACACAAAAGTATGCCAAATGATAAGTCATCACTGACCAAATTTCAACCTCTCATTTACCATCCAAAATAATTTTCAATATAGTCTCCTTGTTGATAATATTCTTTATATTTAATTTCATAACCAATCTATCTCTCTCAAAGGTTATTTTCATAATTTCACTATCAACCTAGAAGAAAATAATAAAAAAGATACTGATATCACTCCTGGTAATACCAAAACTAAAGTATTTATCAAATAACTACCTAAATTTATAATTGAGTTACATGAAGACACCTGGAATCTTCACTTCAATGGTGAAATTTTCCTTTAAGGAGTTAGAATAGGATTTATTCTAATAAATGTACATGGTAAGATCATACCTTCAACATTTCAATTACATTTTGATGTCACTAAAAACATGGCCAAATATGAAGCTCTAATATTAGGCATGAAAGCAACACTTGACTTAAATATCCCATATTTACATGCTTTAGATGATTTAAAAGTTATGTATCACCATATTAATGGTGATTATCAATGAAAAAGAAAAAATATAATCAAATATCATCAAATGGATACCACACTTGCCAAATAATTAGCTTCTCTTACCATTGAACCAATTTTAAGAGATCAAAATACCATAGTTGATTTTCTTTCTTCATCAACATCTCTATTTCAACATAATCAAGTACTTAATTATTCCTAATTTATTATCCAAATTATAAAATCACATTTTTTATCTAACCAAATAATTCTCTAATATGTCACATTGAGGCTATCACTATTCAACAAAGCCCATGGTATGAAAACATAATATAATTTTTTGAACATAAAACTTAACCTCCAAACATGGATTCTCATGAAAAGACTCAAATACATAAATAATATTTCAATTATGTATTTTGATATAACACTCGATAATACCATAAGGTATAATAAACCTTACTTTTTTATGTAATTTATTAAGAGGTTACTACTCTCCTAGAACAACCACATGGGGGAATTTTTGGTGGTCACAGTATGGACATGATACAACCTATAAATACTAGCATATGGGTTAATTTTAGCCTAATATATAAAATATGCTATTGATTTTACCAAAAAATATGATTCTTGTCATTTATATGACAATCTAATCCATTCACCACTAGCCGAGCTCCAAACAATGGAGTCTCTTTGGCCATTATTTATGTGTGAATTAGACCTTATTTACAAATTACCTTGATCACAAGATGGCCATGTATTTATCATTAATGCTACTAAATATTCTATCATATGGGTAGAATCCATGCATCTCATGAATGGCATATGAATCACTATTTCAAAATTTATCCTTAATAAAATCATCTATCATTTTGCAGTTCCCCATACCATCATCTTTGACAATTTACAAAAAAAGAGACATGAAATAATTACGTGCCAAATTTAAAATTTCTTACAAATTTTTCACACCTTATCATCCTCAATTTAATGTCCAATAAAATATTTAAAAAAAGATCTAAGTAAAATATAAAAACTAATATTCGATAAAATCATACTGATTGGCACCTCCATCTATATCCTACATTATGGGCTTACCATATTATCATACATACTTCCATTGGGGAAACACCATTATCACTTGTATATGGTTCTAAATCAATATTACCATTAGAATTTTAACTCCCATCTTTACATATATCTATCCATGGTATAATACCTAATGAATATTACATGAATCTCATCTTCATTATTTAGATTTTATTGAAGAACACCTCTTAGCTTCTCTACAACATAAATGCTAATATGAGGCTCACATTACTAAATAACATAATAAAAAGATCAAAGTGTATACATATAATGTTGGTGACTTACTCTTCAAATTATATTACACACTTGACAAAAATAAAAATATTCCAAAAATGGTGGAGCCCTTACTTAGTAAAAGACATTCTTAGTCTTGTTACTTATCATCTACAAACTAATGAAGTCCATGTTTTCAAATAACCTAAAAATGCACATTTTTTAAAGTAATGTTTCATTTATATATTTCCCTTATTTTCATAATTTTATATAATATCTTACTAACACTTTTTTTAGGATTTAACTAATGATATCTCATTTTCAATAACATATTCTATACACAAACCTTAGTCCCCTTATTTGGTCATTTAGTTTCTATTTATTATCATCATTTCATTCATTAGTTGTATTGTAATACCATGGATAGGACCCAATTTTTATCACAAATACCTTTTTATATACATTCATTTTCTGTGCCCTTTTTTTCCTTTGATCATTAGTTTGTTATTTCACAAACCTTATTCATTATCTTCTTTATTTTGTGAGTTGTAGTGTATGACCATAGATAGGACCAAAAATTCCTCATAAATACCATTTTCATAATTTTCATGTACTTAGGTTTTTATTTTATGAATTTTAGTGTAAGACCATGGATAAGACTAGGCTCCCCTCATAAAAAATATATATCCTTTCAAACATTTTTTCAAATTGATTGATCTTTTTAAAATGATAAGAAATGGTTAAAAGTTTGTGATTTCATATTCTCAACTTTGGATTTTGTTTATTTTATGGAAAAAAACATTCATAAAAAACTATGTTAGAATGTTTCCCTACACTTACATACATCTCTATGATAATTAGTCATCTTACTTGCCATTCTATCCCTTTCGCATTGTCAAATTTTTTGTGATTTGAGGTAATTCAAATTGTTTCACATTCATTACCACTTGATTTCCCTTCCTCTAATTCCAATTTGGATAAAACAAGGTTGAATTCAATATATAACTTTTATTTAACATGAATAAATAAGACTCTTATATACCATTCTTTCTAAGTTCTCTTTCTTAGAAACCAAGTTCAAAGTTTTTAAATGATAGTCAATTTTACACCCATGTTTTTTTCTTTGAATCCATATGGAGAAGGAATATAAAAAGCCATTAAATTTGTAAAATATAAATCATTTAAATAAAATTTAGTGATCAAAAGGAAATAAAAAATAAAAAATTCAACATCAAACCATAATATGTGATTCATCGAACATCTCCTATTCCTAATTGAATCTCAAACTCCACATATGGATTTATCATAGAGCTAAGGTCCATTGGGGTGAGTTAGGCCAACATATCAAGATAGGAGAATTATCTATAGTGCTACCTACTTTATCACAAAATTACCCAATATTTACAGTAGACTAATGGATCTATACTGGGTCCTAAGGAGTGGGGAACACAATATGGGAAGGTAGGTTCATTTTAATTTTCATGCATATATCCTTCATAGGATGGTATTCATACTTCATTTGATAGAATAATATTTTTGTGGTTAGGAGAAGTTTTTAAATTAATTAATGTTGAAATTCATCTTTTCTTGACAAAATTAATTTTAGTGTCTTGATTTTGATAAAGAGTTTGTTTACCTTGATTTTTCCTATATCTACCCCACTACCCATTTAATTTACCCCTTGATAGAAATGTTTGATTCTAATTTTATTTCCACACTTATAGGTTCCCTTTTCTTCAAATATTATAACATGTTATCACCAATTTATTTTATTTTTATCTATCTTTAGAATAAAATAGGATGCTTGAGTGACTATGATGTATTTTATTTGCAACATGGATTTACATTTCTAGAATTTCCTCGATTTCATTTAAAAAGTTAAAACATTCATTATCATTCCTTTTTTTGAACAACTATGTACATCTCTATATTTCCATACTATTTATATTATTGAGTTAGCTTGGATTGTTACTTATCACTCATCAGTGATTTTTTTAATTCATGTAATTTTTTCCATTTTGACTCTATTTGGATTGTTATTCCCACTCATCAATGTTGTTTTACTTTTTAGTTTCCATCTTTGTTTAAAGATTATTTTGTTATTCCTTATAAATTGATGTTAGAATTATCATAATAATTTATAAATCCTTGGTTTTATTTGGTTTTCCACTTTTCTTACCCAAATAGTGATTTTTATTTGAGCTTATTAGTTATTTAATACCCTTGTATTTTTAGTTACTCAATTTACTCTAAATTTTGGCTTAGTCATTTTGGTCCTAACTTATATTTTATTGCCTTAGCTTACCAAAAATTACAAGTACATCATGCCTACACACATTCTAGTTATTTTGACATTTCTACATTTTGTTGTTTTTGTTATTTAATTTTTTATCCTTAGGGTTTGTCCAAATTAATCATATGACCTCCACAATCAAAACTAAAAACACAATAGAAAACCATTGAACAATAAAGGTAAGTCAAGGTACACATATATTACTTATTTATTTAATTTATTTCCTTATTTATCATTTTATTTATTACTTTATACTATATTTTATTTATCTCAGCATTATTTATTTCTATGTTCTTTTCTTGAAGCACCATCTCATGTTACAACTACATGACATGCGATAAATTTCAAGTGGGGCATATGTATACATAATACTTTTAAACATTATCAATTATTAATTATTTCTCTCTTACACAAACCCATTAAGTCTCAACCCTTCTAAGTTCACACCTTAAAGGGTACACTGGGAAAGGTGTGAGTAGTCCTTTGGTGCTTTTCAAGATTTGTGTTCCCTATAGCTCCACCTAAAACTAATATAAACCCATCCTATATGTTTTCCTAAGCTTTGAAACCTCCATTACACTATTATCTAGACATTTCAACACCTCAAATAACCCCAATCTAAACCAAACCCCCTTTTTACCACCTTACCAAATGCAGTCAATTGGGTCAGCTTAGTTTTAGGAATTGAACATGTTATGGGACTCAGTAGACATAGACAAATTAGCCTAGGACTTAGCCACCCTATTTCCTAGATAACTAAGCCAACTGGGTTGACTATGTCAACTATAAATCTAAAAGGGTTTTAGGTCAAATTAGGCTATATACACATCCTTCACCCCATTTATAATATAGAGAATCATTCATTTGTGCTTATTTATTTGCTTATCCTCCATTCTACTTGAGGATCTATTGTATAAGGTTTCATACTACTTGGAAAAGAATCTTATCTTTTGTAAGTGTCTTGGATGCATAGGATAAGTCTTATAGACTAGACATAACCTATCTTTGTGATCTTTAAGAACTAAAATAACCTCTTAAAAATCATCATTGTCTAATATAAATTAAGACTCGATAGGTTGATCTTCAAGATATGTATTCCTAACTCTTATTCCTCTTTTTTTAGTATATATATTTTTATGTATAATTGATAATGAATGTATTGTTTCTCCTTGATTAGGATTACCTCTACATTTACTTGAGTAGATTTATTCTTTGCATGTTTATTATTTATGTTTATCTCACATTTAAGCCCCAAGCTTTGGTGATAACTAGAATATACTTAATTTACTATACTATTACATTGAAATATCAAGACCTAGCTAGGGTTATTATATGGAGTTTATTTATTAGAGGATTTGGAACCCTATTTATCCATTTCATATGAGAAGATATCCGTTAGGTAGGTTTAGTGTATCCATATCGGTCATGACCTCGATTATCAACATATCACTAGTAGTATAGCTAGCTAATTTATCTTCTTCATGTAATGATAGATCATCTTCGATTTCAATTACATAAACACTTTTTATATATAGATAAATTAACTTTCAAAAGAGTGAATGTAATATTTTATTTTTTAGAGAATTGAATAGCCACATAGTATGGACATTTTATATTTAGTCAGTTATGTAAGACATCTAGATCTATATTTAATTCAAACATAGGGATGCCTAAATTAATTTATACCTTGAATGGTGTGTGACCACTAAAAGGTAAATGATAATGAGATTCATTATAATGAGTGTGCATAATTTCTTGAGAATTTTATAAATAATGATCAATGATTACTATTCATGCATGTACATGTAATTCTTGGAAGTTTTTATTTTCCCTTTACAAATAATCCTCTACCATTTTTTGGAAAATTTATAAATTATAAATTTATGAAGGTATTTTTTATTCCATATAAGTATGTGAATTAAGGTATGATGAAGGTTAATAAGTTTCAAAACCTAAATTTGTGTAATCAAATCTCAATTAAGTGGGCATAAAAAAATAAATGGATTTTATATATAACTTTGATAGCAATGGATATGTTATGAAGTGTGTGCACTATGATACCACTAATATGGTGCTCATAAGGAATATGGTGGAAACCTAAACTTAATGAATTAAATCAATTGTTACATAAGAAAATATTGAATGAGATAGGAAAAAGGTATATCAAAGGGTAATAATACTTTTAAAAAGATAAAATAATTAATGCCATATTATAACTATAACTATAAATTTTTGTTTTGTAATAATTATATACAATGATTTGAGACATAAAATTTTATTATAATATTTGATCAATGCTTCATAGTTTCAATAGATTTTATAAATAATGAGAGTCTACATTAATATACAATTGAGGAAGAAGGGTCAGTTAGATCATTATAATAGTTAGGTACATCCAATTTATAATCAAGAATTATATTTTCATCTTTTATTAATGACATTGAATACTTTTGTTTTCTTTTTTCACGGCATGCCTAAATTTTAGTCAAAAAATAGGGACCCTATTTTACTTTGGAGTTTGCTCTTATAATTTTCAAGAGCTCATTGTGGTTGATGGTTTGAATTGACCTTATTGGAAATGTATTAATTGATTAAGTTATAAGTGACTAAGTGGGTTTACTTTAATGTATTCACATTTATGTAGCTCATTCCAAGCTTTCATCTAGGAATACATTAGTTTAATACTTGATTTTGCCTTAGTCTACTAGTTCTTAATTTTCTTATCTACTTATGTTTTAAAATACATTTTATAGCTTCCTATCAAGCTATTTAACCTTAGGTTTACACAAATTATCTATATTTTTTATGTTTATTGCTTCTTTTCTTGGGAATTTTGATCCATTTCTACTTGAATTTTGATTTGAATGGCTATATTTTTATAAGGTTTCACTTTTTAACTTAGTCACTTTTTAGGTGAATGGATGAAATTCCCCTTTAAATCAAGCAAATGAATAAATTTATGCATAACTATATTTTATACTTAGTCATTTTTCCAACCTTGAACTTAGAAATTAGAATTTGAATGTTCATAGCCATTTTATTTCAAATTCATAGCCATTGGTTTTAAAGTTACTAACTATGAATTGCATATTTTGTTCGTAGGTTCACCTTTATGTTTTTTTGGCAAAAGGATTATCAGACTTGGTTTTTGGAAAAATTGTGCTGTCATACTTTATGTTTGATAAAGTGAAATTACCAAATTTTTTAATTCTTCAAGAAAAATGTTGAGGAAATATTCAAAAGAAAAAATTGAAATAAATGTTTCAAAGACTACATAGAGAGTGTTCAAGTTCTAGGTCTTTATAAAAAGTATTAAGACATTGTCAGAAAATGGGGTGTGGAGCATGGAAATAATCATCATGTGAAAATTAAGCCATAGAGCATATAACCTTTACTAAATGGAAAATGGATAGATAAAATATTGTCATAATAAACCAAAGCCATCTAGGCCTAGAGTCTAGATAAGATAACACCTGACAACTTCTTGAAAACTTATGATATAAACGACAAATCTTAGCCAAAGTCTTATAGTTATGAAAATATGATGCATGAAATTAAAGAGACCGGAATATAGAGTGCGTAGGAAAATGAAAAAAATTCCATGTGACCACATATATGAGAAAATTGAATGGCAGAGCTAAAACTTTCAGACATTGATGGGTTTCCAAGTGTTAAAGTGGGGCCTACCAAATCAAAACCAACTATTCAGCAAAGGAAAATATAATATAATATGATAGGAATCCACATGGTTGGGACCTAAAAAACTAAAATATATGTTAGTTGTGCATCCAAAAACTCATAGTGATAAAATTAATGGCCCATCTAGTTGTTAAGACCATTAAAGGTCAAGAATGTACCACACATATAATTTGATTCATATAATAAGATAATTACCCAACTAAATTATGAATTGGGAATAAATAATCTACTTGACACATGTATGAGGATCAAACATGCAACATAAAAGATAAAATATTTTTTTTATAGAGACATGGACAACTAATGATCTCAATGCAATCCCAACTAGATTCCTCTTGTGAATTTATTTTTGATTCATTCTAGCACATTTATAATCATCATCATGATGCAATTTATTGGGGATCATTCCTAATGAGACTCAAGTGGGATAGATATGACTAATATTCCTACAACTACCTCATGGGATGAATATAAATTTGAATTTGTAATTGAATTTATATTTGAATTCCATAGGACTACATGCTTATATAAGATTGGCTCTTGTAACATGAAAAAGGATGGATCTTTATATATTTTGAAACGAGATATATAGAAATAGATTAATTTTTACATTTCTAGGATAATCTCTTCCCTTCTATTATTTGAGATTGTTAATTACATAATTATTTTCTAAGGATGACTATATGAATTTTAGTACATTATTAATCAAAAGTAAACTGGCATAATTGGATTATTGTTAAGTTTGTGTGGACATTATCTACATATTGTTATTGTAGTAATGCCCTTATTTATTACATTTACTCTCTATCTCTCTCTCTCTCCAAGAATATTTCATTGTATTGATTTCAAGTTGTCTGACGTCTATCTCAACTAAATATTGGTTTAAATGGGAATTCATTAAATCATATAACTTTAGCTTCACTTGTGTCTATAGCAAGAATTTTTATCTTTAACTCTAATATTTTTCTCTTTATTTATGATGAGGTTAAATTAGGAATTCAAAAATATTAATATAATTACTTATTTTGATTACTTTTATATAAATTATCTCAAAATTTTGTCATTGTTGTTGCTTTATTAAATTCTTGGACATGATAAGCTAATGAGAGGAGTCAACTAGTGAAAGGAATAAAATACTAGAGTCATAAACTTTCCCTAATATCTTAGATAGAGTTAATTCTCTTGATTTAAATCATCAGTACAAATATCTTTGATGTGGAATAGTGCACATCATTTGAGTAAGTTACCCTATGTACTAAGACCCAGTAACCAAGACCTTGGGAGACTTGTTCACATGAGTTTACTTTTATGAGAGGGAGGGATTAACAAACCTTGACTAATTATTGGATGCATATCAAAAATCACATTAAATTTTTATGGTGATAGAAGGAGGGCCACGTTGACCATGACTTGACTCATTAAATGAAAGATCCTACTAAGGCATTTCAGAAACCCCCTATCACATTGAGCCAAACCTTATATTAAGATGTATAATAGAAGTATCACCAACTCATAAATGTATATTATAGATAACTTGTAACTCTTAAAACTTATTGATTATATAGTTTCAAAATTAATATATAACAAAGGGAAAGCAATTGTTAAACCCATACAGTCAACTCGGAGTTTACCCACATTTGAATATACCCCTTTTGTTAACCCATTTATAATCCCCTAGTCTTAACCAATGGCCAACATGGACTAGATTGGATAAGGATCATATTTTCATGTAAATGTCAAAATAATTTCTCATGATTTTTGCAAAAATATAAACAAGTTCTATCCTAAGTTCATAGTAGGAGGTGCTTAAACAACTAAGGAATACATCCAAGCTTTTAAGGATGCCTTAATATGAACTTAGGTCTAGAATTAATATGTTTCCTATAGATTAATTATCTATTATTTAGGGTAACAATCATATTATTAGTACTTTGGGTTACCCACTACATCTATTAATACAAGGGTTGATCTAGAAATGGTATTTCTAAACCACTTCAGAATCCTCATTGACCATGTAGTCTTGTATCATCAATTTGTATCTATTAAGAGGGAACAAAATGAGCCTATGAAAATTTACAATGATTGATTACATAGGCTCTACCAATGTATAAAATACCCTTATTATTAGACTAAAGTAGATGCCATATAATCCTACCTTAGGTCTCCAGATTTAATGACCTCTATGTTCTTTAGGAGGACCCTAATGGATATAGTACCATTATCCTTGGATTATAACAAATACATTAATATTTAGTAGTAGATGGTGCCACAAGGTTATAGATTCAGTCATTTTCCTTCAATGGGTCATCCAATTGCATACAACTAAATACTAATCATCAATTAGGCCCTATAACAACACACTCTACTAATGAATCCTATATTAGGAGCCCTATATTCAAATCTTAATCCCATTTATAACCTAAATGAAATGAATTATTAGCCCAATAGTTTGGCTTATGTTCCTCATAACCATGCAGTCCCATAGTAAGAAAACCACCTATTACTCCTAATGGCACATAATAACATTACATTTTTTCCAAGCACTAGTGGGTATGTTACAAATAATAACAATCAAAATTCCCTTCTATCCTAGTTTAATACAAAAATCTATACTATTAGTACTCACACTCATGAACCCATGGATATCTCACAACCTCAATTGCAAGGCCAATCTATTAATAGAAGATATTTTGAGGTAAGCAATTTGAAATAATTGTTTCAAAATCACACTAATGATATGACCAATTTGTCTAAGCAAAGACCCAAAAATTCTAACCAAAATAGTAGTAACTATTCTTAGGGTAGGAATTTTAATTTCTAATGACCCAATAGGAAATGTAATTCTAGGCCTAATAATGGTAATGTGCCTAGTCCTATTGATAGTGGTAATCATAATAACAATGCTTCCCATTCTATGAATTTCATGGACCTAGCCTTAAACACTTCATGAAGTTTGCATAATACCAAAAACTATGGATAAATTTGGATAATTAAAACATCTTCCATAAGGAGGTGGATAATATGGAGATTTTGCCTACTCCAAAATATAACCAAAACTTAAAAGGAGGGAACCTGTATATGACCTTTGTGTTAGACAATTACAAATTTCACTTTGAAGATTAAAATGAGTAAGAATCTAATAGAGAATAAGTCCATTATTTTAGAGAGTTATAGAGAGTGAAAAATTACCAACTTAGGAGTAATATAACTAGTCTATTGATTGACTCTACTCCACCAAATAACACTCAGGTTCCACCTAATCTAAATTTAGGTTATAATCCCCCACCACCCAAAGGACCTCATACCCCTTATCCACCTAAAAATCATAGTATGTATGCCCTAAATAAGAATAAATTAGAGAAGGCTAAACTTAGTTATGATATATTAAAATATATTAAGAATACAAATGCCAATAGAACTATGTTTTAGTTGCTTCACATTTATAATTAGAGGGGATTAATTTTGAGAGAGTTATCTGGTAATAAAGGGAAGGAATTTGGTAATGTTTCTTAGGCTCATGTTATTATCTATAATGAAAATACTAAAAATCCTCCTTTCCTCTTAACAATTAGGATATTTGGTAAAAACTTTCATAATTATTTTGTTGATTCAAGTGCTTTGGGGATTGTCATGCCTTATACTATCTACCAATAATTGGTCTTAACACCTATGAAAGCAAACTAGACAATTTTCCAACTAGATAAAACTTATGTAAAGGTAGTTGGGGAGATAAAAAAATATTTGAATTCAATTTTATTATTATCCTAGGATTCAATAATTTTTTGATATCCATGTTTTTGATATCTTAGATGTTTATGGCATGCTATTGAGTCCGGACTAGTTGAGGACTCTACATGACTACATAGTAACCAATTTAATCCACACATCATTACCTTATCATGGTTTACCCAACCAAATAAAAATATAATGGGAACCAAAGGTTGTCCATATGATCACTAAGTATAATAGAAAAAATGAGATCCTCTATGAGGAATGTAAATTGGGAGTGTATGTGTTGAATAAATAAGAAGGGAAACATACTCTATTAAGATGATCAATGTGTAGTAGACCCTAGAGGTGGAAGAATTGGATATGCTAGATGAACAAGAAATTTGTGAATCACCTTAGATTTTATCCTTCATGGATACTTCTCAAGATGTGCTGAATCAACAAAAAGAGAAGAATGTTTGTTTTCTCTATGAGTAATTTAAATCCACCTCACAGCTAGGGATGATAGTTTGGAGATAAATATTCATCAGGAGGTAAATATTTCAATAGTACTAATACTACCCAAGACACCATCACTAACAATGTTATCAAACTTATAGATATTGGAATTTGATGGTTCAAAGTATAAGAATGGATGTAGTGCTAGGTAAAATTGATCAATCTAAGGGGAAAGTCCTATCTGACTTCCTACTATCTATAGTTTAATTACACTAATAATGTGTCCAAGTATGAATTATTCATCCATAATCTTATGTTCACCCTTAGTAATAATGTGAATAATATTAAAGTATTAGGTGACTCTAAAATGGTAATTAAATAAGTGAGAAGCTAGTATTCTTGTAATGAAAAATGTTTGTCTAGATATCATAGTTAATTATAGAACTTGATCAAAGAATTTGATGCCTTTGGAATTTAAACATTACCTAGATAGAATAATTATATATCATATGCATTATCTACTAGTTCAAGTACATTGGAATCAACTTCTCATTCAGGAATGAGAAGATTCTCAATAGAATTAGTCTTTATCACTTCAGTTTAAAATAACATCAACAATTTCCAAGTCTTTGATAATGACCAACATATAATATAGTTAATCACCAATGATTAAGTATGATAAAATAATTAATGACGATGGTTGAGATAATTTTTAATTGGAGGAGGATGATATGATGAACCTAAAAATCAATAGCATACCTAAAGGGATTATCTCACTTGAAAGATTATTTGACATGGATTATCTTGAAAATGAAAAGAAATCCACCTTAGTTAAGGGTATACTACATGATTAGTGTAACCTGGACAGTGTAAATTAAATGAATAATATGTTGTTGAGAACCAATTTCAACATATAAGTTAAGTGATATTTCATTCAAAATCTTAATGAATTTAAGGTCTTCAACACTTCTATTTTGATGCACATTATCCCCTTGAAGCCTAGAATCAAGCCATTTAGACAAAGACATATGCTATAAATATAATGTTATAACCCATAATTTTTAAATAATTACAAAAACTAATAGAAGCAAGGATCATCTTCCTAGTGAGGCATTATAAATGGGTAGTAAACTTGGTGCTGGTGAGGAAAAATAATGGGGAGATCAAACTATGTGTTGATTTGTTTCACCTCAACAAAGCTTCTAAAAAAGGATAACTACCCCTTGCCTTCATTAGATCAATTGTTTCTAGTTGTGAATGGTGCCTAAATTATGTCCTTCCTTGATGGGAACTTATGATATAATCAAGTTGTTTTCAATTATGAAGATAGAATGAAGACAAATTTCACTACCAAGTGGGGCACCTCTGCCTATAAAAAATACCTTTTGGCATGATCAACAAAGGTGACAATTTTCAAAGGGCCATGTATGTTATCTTTAAATTCTTTATGGTTAAGTGCATATTCATTTACATGGATGAATTTATATTTATATCCATGAAGATATTATATCATGCAAAAGATATGAGGAAAGTGTTTTAGAGGTGTAAAGACCATGGGTTTTCATTGAATACCAAGAAATGCATATGCAGATTGACAAAAGCTAAATTGTTGGTTTACATTATATATAAGAGAGGAATTTTTATATATCATAATATGGTGGAAGAAATAATAAATATACCTCAACCCAGTACCAATAAATAATTATAGAGTTTTTTTGTTGAGATTAACTTCATTATAAAATGTGTCCCAAGTTTTGATGAGATAATCAAACCACTCAATATCATGCTAAATAAGGAAACTAAGGTGAATTATAATATTAAGGTGAATATGGCCTCAAATAAAATAAATATTTCCATTGAAAACACATTAGTTCTCATCATCCCAAACTATATATAAAACTTTTACCTTTACTCATTTACATCAGAGCACTCTATGGCCACATTATTAACACAAAAGAAAAAGAAGAGAGATGAAATACAAGTGTCTTTAATGAGAAACCTATTATCAAAATAAGACATCATTTTAAACTCTATGAGTCTATGTTTGTTTCAGTTTCCCCTTATTATAGAAGTGTCTACAAGTTCTAATAGCTTACCCATGCCCTTGCATTTCTAAATCATGAGTTTAAACCCATTTCTATTCACCTCTAATAAATTTATGATTCTTAGAATAAATTAAGGTTTTAGGGGATGTTAAGGTTTCTATTGAGGAAAATAGGGTTATTTTCAAAGCTTATTTCTTGCATAACTTGTCATATGGATTGAACTAGAGTCCATATAAGGACTTGTAGGGTCTTGGTAAAATGAAATGTCCACTCCATGAGGTCATCTATTTTCACTATCTCTCTCTACACTTGAAAACTACTTTTTAAGGATTATAAAGTCATTTATAATAATATGAAGTATGGTATTCACAAGTGATACTTGTAAAGTATCAAAGGGTGTTTTTGAATGTTCCTAATGTCTAAAAAAGTTGAAGGTTAGTTAGACCTTGTAGGTTCAATGCTAAAAGAATGAGAAATCAAGCCAAAAGGGTCATTTATGATCACTTGTATGGTCATCTTCAAGAGTGAGCATATGAAAAGTGACTCTCAACATTTCTCAAGCTTTTTTAACATTTAGAGAGTTTTCACAAGTCCAAAAAGGTTGAAATATGCAAGCCTTAATTAAATAGGTCCCTTGAAAGCCTTGCAAGGGTCATGTCTATATGCTTTTTCAATATAGAATATAGAGAGATGGATCAAATATCTTCACCAATTTTTGGGGAACTCAATAGGATTGAGATTCATGGCATTGGTAGTTAGGTTAGGCTCTTATTTTTTATGAACAAATGATAAGAGTTTTATGTTCTTGGTGAAGGATCTAAACACCATCACCTTGATTTTTGGGTAGTCTTATTGAAAATATGAACTCATCTAGTGTATGAAAATGTATGATACCTCTAAGTTTCTTTATGGTTACATATTTATCTCATTGATGGTAGCCATTAATGTGACTAGTGAGAATTGATAGACACTGTATGGTATTGTAACATGAACACACCTCCAACATAACCTAAATAAGGTTTCAATAAGGTCTCATGACGACAGGTTTCATAATGACTTAGTGGTCAAGGGGATAGTGCACCTAGAACTAGCCCTTTTGAGACACTTGTGAATGATACATGTATGAGATGGGCTAAACACACTGACAAACATTATAGATATTCAAATACAAAAATTAAGATGTGTATACAATACCATTAAATAATCATGTTAAGCATGGGATATACTGAGAGGGGGGGGTGAATCAATATATCATATATCTTATAAACTTTCACTTAATCAAATTCCACTTAACCATACATTCAATATATTCAATAAAACTAAAATAATAAACACCACACAAGAGAGAGAGAGACATGAGATTTTAACATGGAAACCCAATGTGGGAAAAACCATGGAGAATAATCTCAAGTATATCAATGAGCACCAAATCAAACTATAATATTCACAAGCACAAACTTTCAAGAGCACCAACCCCTTTACTAAGCACCAACACATCAATTAATTTGTGAACACCAACCTACAGGAGCACCAACCCCTATTATGTATACCACATAACTATCTCTCAATTTTACTTCTAAAAAAATGATATAACATTACAATATCTCTTTCTTTTATCTCCTTTGATCTTTTAAGCTAGATATAACAATTACAAACCATGCTCTCTTCCATATATTACAAATGGCTTCTCAAGCCTTTATTTATAGCTTTCCAAATGACCTTTGACATTCATCCTTTGTGTCCCTTCAATCCTCATGGAAAATGGTGCCAAACTTATATACCATTCATATCCTTTCATTTTAAAAGTCACATGGTGACCCTTCATGAGAAAATTCATCCTTTCCCCTTTTATATTTGTCTTGGTGACCTTTCGAGTTCCTTAAGATGACTCTTCATGGAAAAATGCACCATACCCTCTTTTGTCTTCACTTGGTGACTCTTAGAATTACTCAAGATGACTCTTCATGCGAAAATGAATCCCATTCCTCTTTTTTCTTTACCCTGTGACTCTTTTACTTCTCCATGGGCCCTATTTTGACTTTATGGAACCAAAAATATAGTCGTTAATATTAAATAAATATTAACACACATTAGCCAAGATATGAGAATTAAAAACACAATTAAATTCTATGGGGCCTTAATCACCAATAATGATAGAACTTTGACATAAATGAAAATATTTACAATAAATCAAGGGGTGTTTATACCATGGATTAAGTTTTGTTGTTTGACTAAGCAAAACACTCATAGTTTTAAGCTCAGTTTGGAGGTTTCAAGAAGGATCTTATATATTGTAGGCCATGTAGAAGTTATGTGTTTTGAATAAAAAATGTTTATGAATATATAAATATATAATGACCATATAAAAATTTTAGAGTTATAATATGAGACTATCTCATAGATTTAAAGACCCCATCAGAAGGTATAGTCACCTAGTTACAGACCACTAGCCTAGATTATCTAGTCGTGAGCAAGATTAATGTTTTAAGGGATTAATAGGAATGATTAAACTTTGTGAATGGATACATAGTATGTTTATTATTATAAAAATACATCCATTCTCATATAAAATCCACACAAGTATCACGTATACTCATTATTGTGTCTTAGACCTTGCTCAGTCCATTAGTAAGATGTAGTCTTTAGACTAGGGGGTTTGTTTGAACTTAAAACACAAAATAAGAATTTAAAAACACATGGAGGAATCTCAAGGTGACAAATAAACATATAAAAGTTCTCAATATAGTTTTAGGTTACACAAAATCTTAGTTTTAAATCTAAATACCCTTGAGGGATTACAAGGATGTGACAAGCCTTAAGCCCCAAGTCTCTTGACCAGTGCACCAAATGCATATAGTGGAGTAATAACCATTGCAAAAGCATGTAAAATAATTTTGAATATTTATTTAAAGTATAATTAATCTCTCCTAGTAATGGTATTGATTTTTAACACTCAAACCCCAAATTAGAACTCTCTTGAGTTCAATAGAGCTAAGTTTATCACCCGAGGAGCAAATTCACACAGTCACACCATATATAAAATTTTTCATGAGAATATGTGGCATTTATAATATGTGGGGGTGGGGAGGGGATAGATAAGAAGGTTCTACAAGTGGGATGAGTCTAATTGGTGTCTGGTTCTTTATGAATTATTGTTAAGACTTGAAATAGGTCTTAAACCCTATTAAAACCCTTGGGTGAATGAGATATGAGAGATTTGTCTTATAGTGGCTAAAAATGCATTGTTTTGGATCTATAAAAATTTGAACCTTTAAAACATCTCTATGATTCTCCTCACCTTAAAATTGGATGCTAATGTCACCTATACAGACATATTAAATGCCCTCTCTTTTACTAGTTTTGATAGGATTGAAGGGTATAAACATGGATGAATGCTTTAATACAATTATGAGATGTATAATGGGATGTTTTATAACATTTTAGTTCAAAAAATAATTTCTTATGTTCATGAAATTTTTCCTATAGGTATACACAAAAAAGATAATTTAAGGTCTACCAAGAATGAGAGACCTAACTACCTATTTTGGCAAGAAACAACAGCTTGTGATGACTTTAAAAGACATTGTTCATATACTAAAGTTAATTTTTAGTATAATAACGTGATATTAAGCCTTGTTCCAACATTCCATTCAGTTTTTATGACCATTCAAATAAAAAAACATGTACAACTAGGCCTAACTACCAACTAGTGCTAGATAACCAACATTGATGTGACTTAAGAAGA